>JZKD02S1695163.1:120628-133048 GCA_000966675.3 Picea glauca | reverse complement strand
GGAATTTGATTATACAACTTGGTGAAATGAAGGTTAAAAGATGTAATGGTTTCACCATCTTTATAAGCAATATTATTGTATTCCATTAATTGATCAGTTGGACTCTTGGGATGTCCATAAGTGGATTTGAACCAATAAAACAATTCTTCCCAAGTTGAAAGGATTTTGGGCGAGAGGTCAAAAAAATATGTTGCAACTTTTCCTTCCAAAGAATTTACAAATAAATCCATGTAAGTGTCGTTATCATTATCCCCTATATTATGAAAAGAATTAAAAAATGTGTTATCATGTGTTCATTTGTAGTAACGGTTCCATTTCTTGAGAACTGAGGTAAATGATCCTTGAATTTTGGTAATGGTTGGGTGGTTGGTGAGAGATTTGAGGGAGAAGACACGTGCCAGGGGGTGGTTGTAGCATCTTCCTCAAATTGAAAAAGTCCATATTTATTATTGACCTTAGCAGGATTGGTAGTGGATTGAATAGGGATTTCATGACTATAGATACTACCAATCACGGATGAAGCAGATGGTTGTGAGGAGGAGGAACCTTTGGTGCAATTATGACTACCTGAAGACGTCATATTGAAATTGATAAGTATGGGTGATGAATATGAACTGGCAGAATCAAATAGGGTTCACCCAAGAGAACTTTGTTGTGATGATAAGACAATTTCACTCCTTCCTATTTCAGAAATAGGGGTGACTTCATGGGGCAATCCTCTTCTTCTTCGAGAAATACAAGAATTAAAGGACATGAAATACAATATTAATCAAGTAAGAGAAAAATGTTACTGATGATTTATGGGCTTCTTGTGCCTGGATTCCCAGCGTTCATGTATATTTATGTCCCTTTCAATTACTTCCCAAGAGCGTTCAAGTTCAGCACGAGTATTAGTAGTTTCTAAAATAGAGTTGAATAAAGTCATGACAATGTTGGCATGGTCATCAAAACTGTTTCCAATATTCGATTGTCTCACAACAGGTATTGTCATGGAAATATCATTCAAAGAGTAATCTGACAAAACAGAAAAAATAAAATACAATAGTGATACAATCAACCAAAGAGATATGGAAAGATCTCCCCATTATGGTCGCCAAATAAATGTTGAGGAAAAGGTACGAAGAACCTTACTCAAACATTTTCAGATATTGCTAGGCTAAGGCAAGATAGTTGGGAATGTTACCCAGAGTTTATAGCCTTAAATTAAAAACAATCACTTGATCCATAGGTAATATGTACGAGGAACCAAGGCTAATTTTATATATTATATGTAACTGTGCAAAACAAAGAAAGCAAAAAGATACATAAGTGTGTACATGGATAAGAGACAAGGATAAAAGAAAAATATGAAAAATATCATTAAGATACACATGTGAGACTGAAATCAGAAATCTGATTTTTATATTAACTTCATTCTAAGATACAAAGAAAAAATCTCTTTACAAACCCATGCGAGGGTGGGGACCAAAGTCAGATTTAGAAGTCTCTGATGGGCACCATACAAAAAGAATCTGACAACAAAAGTAAACTAAAGTTAAAGATATGGATCAACTTGCCATAAAAATGTTATCACTTGACTCTGCAAAATATTCTTTATCAGTCATGAAATCTAATCCAATAACAAACAAGAACATACGGACTGCCAAAGATAGATCATACACCTTTAGAAACAAACTGTTGAAAGATATGATTCGGTTTTGAATCTTGTTCCCTTCAATAAGACCTTGTTGTCATCAAGATGGTTTAGCTTTCTATTAAACTCAGAATGAATGAAGAAAATAATTATCTCACAAGTATAGAGCAAACCTTATGTTAGCACATAGGATGTATAGAGGTGTACAAAGGTTTCTTATGTCATATTTAACCGTTTGAGGGTCAAATCATGTGACAAGTCGACCTGCTGCAAACTAACTTGAAAGTTCGCAGTGAATCAAGAAAATACCCCATGCACTAATCAAAGCCTACAGTATTGGCATCCCAGAATTTGGAAATTTTCAAGTTTGTTATGTTATACCAAATAGATCAATTTGCAGTTTCCTCTTGCAGCGGTAATCTTATCCACTGTATGTTTTATGATATTACAAACTGTGTGTTGTGAACTGGCACTGTGAACCCTCTATTTTCTGCTAGATCAAACCCTCCTCAACTGTGATTCACTTAGGTCAAAGGTTTTAACTTTTCAAATTCATTTTCCTCCTCAGACGCGTGATTTTTTGAAAACCTGTCATAAAACCTAGTTAAACTTTGCTCACTACGAATTGGTAGTTTTGGGATAGTTTGTAGCGAATTAGTACACAACAAAGTCATTTTTTCATCATAACTTTTAAATGTCGATCTGGGTTCTTTTGAACATTTTTTTGGAGATGAATCATTATATTATTGACTTTCTAACCAAAAATCAGCCTAACCCAGTTTGTCGTTTGGGATTTTTGTTGAAATCATCACCTACAGGAAAGTTTGTAGCGCATGTTGTCAAAGGCACTGCAAACTCTAACAGTTTGATAAATGAGTTGTAGGAGGGATTCCACATGACTAAGGGGGTTCGAATGGTTTCCTAGGAGGTATTTGGACATGAGGGACATGTGTTCCATCACCAAATCAAGTAGCATGACATGTTTCAAAAGGAATTTATCACAATAGACAAGATCCAAAAAAATAGGAGCTAGGTGGATTTTTTGTTTCACCTTGTTGTAAAAACTCCTAGAGAAAATGGAATCCAATGCAACCACTTGGGATTCGACCTATTTAGAGTAGGAATGAAAGATACACTATAGATAGGATTTGTTTTGTTGAGGAAGAGGTTCAGTTCATGATCCAAGAGAGGAGAGACTTTGAGGAGAATTTTTGCTTCTTATTTGTAAGCCTGAGGGCATTCATATTTTATCCATTTATGTTATTGAAGATCCATGAGAGTTTTTCTACCAGATTGTTTGAACTGTTTTTTTTTTATTTCTTTACTTTTTCTTGCTTGTGTAAATTTCATATTCATAGGATCAAAAACTTCCCTTGATTAATAGATTCTTGAGTAGCAGAAGATCTGTTATAACTTTCCTATTAAATCATTGTTTTATTCAAGTACCTTGCATTCACTTTTTCAGAAAGGTTTATTGTTTTGTGAATGATCCACTTTTTTTAATCTTCTTCATTCCTCTACCCATCATTATATAAAACTTTTGTCTATTATGCAGCTTGATTGCCTTCACTAAACATGGTGTTTATAACTCCTTGCCCAATGGTAGCTATTGATCTATAGTTAGCTTGTTGTCCTCTTCCTTTCCCAGTCTTGTTGATCCACCTACTCAAACCAATTCAATCCTAAAGAATCAAATGTGTACTAGGATTGTCTTTCAAGCAATCTAAGGACAATTTCTAGTGCTAACATTTGTGGCATCCTTGTCGGGGAACGGAGATGAAGAATATATTCCCTGGGAGAACGTCGTAGCATAGATCTAATATTTGATGGTGAACAAGGGCTATTTACATAGTTTGGACTACCATCATTCACCTAGTGAATCCACTTCATGAAGGAAGAATCTGTTGGCAGCACTTATGGTTCAAATTTCCATATGCAATGGAAGTTATTCTAGCTCGAAGGTATGCATTTTGTGACTTCTCTTATATACCTTGATTTCCAAATCTTGTATTTGATAGAGAAGTATGGGAACCTTTCCTTCCGAGGTTTGGGGGAAACGAGCATGATCATCCTGGTGATAATTTGTTGGATTTTTCACGAGTGTATGCATAGGATAAATATTGATCACGAGGATGTTCTTATTAAAATGTTCATATTTTCTTTGGAAGTGCATGCTCATGAGTGGTGTAGAACCCTCCCTGTTGCTAGCATTCATTCATTGAAATATTTTCATACTTCATTCAATGGTTATTACAAACAGAGGTATTATGTTGATCTAATTTATGAGGAATGTTGCATGGAGTTTGATCTTTTATATAAAAAAAATATGCCAATTTTAAAGATCAGGGTGCTAGTAGTGAAGAAATTGTTGAAGAAGTAATTGTTCCTCACGATCTTCAATAAGTTTCCAATGTTTTTCAAAATGATATACTTTTCCAAGGAATTGGAATAGAAGAAAATAATCAAATAAATTAAATTGGAAGCAGTCATGAAATTGGAAATATGCAGAGACAATACAAACTTCAGTTGGAATAGCATGAAGAAATATTGTCCTTGATCCAGTGGTAGCTGATTTGGAGGATTTTATCAGCTTGAATTATACACCTTTTAGCTCATAACAAAAGGATATCATAATACTTAATGCAACATATTTTTCACATAAGTTATCTTATCTTCTGAATCAACTAGGATTTCACCATGAGCTCCATGACCCAGTAGTTATTTTAATGGATATAGTTTTTCAAAAGGTCCCTTATGTTGCAGCTTTGGGTTTGATACAAATTTGTAGTTGTAAGTATGAACCGTTGATAAAAAAATTGTTGCAAAGGTTATACTATTTTTATGCTTTCATCTACAATATACAGAAACTTGTTTTACTAGCCAAATGATTGCATGGCTTCACTGGAAATCTAATTCTACTTAAGTAAATCAACTCAGTTGGATAGACTAGTGTAGGAATGTATATAAATAATCTTGTAATGCAAGCATTTGGTTTACAGTGAGTGTTTTTCAGTTTTCAATAAATGATCAGAGGTGCTCTCAAGGGATGAACAACTCTCAAGGCATAAACAAGGATATAGATTGCAGAGATGCAATGGATAAGACACTGGAACTGCATGTTCTTGGAGCCTCGCAGGGAGGTCTCCATCCCCTATGAATCCATATTTTATCACATAGGATGTATAGGGGTGTACAAAGGTTCCTTATGTGACATGTCATATTTAACCGTTTGAGGGTCAAATCATGTGTCAAGTCGACATGCTGCAAACTCACCTGAAAGTTGGTGGTGAATCAAGAAAGTACCTCATACATTAATCAAATTCTACTGTATTGGCATCCTAGAATTTGGAAATTTTCAAGTTTGTTATGTTATACCAAAAATATCAATTTATAGTTTCCTCTTGCATCAGTAACCTTATCCACTATATTTTTTATGATGCTACAAACTGTGCATTGTGAACTGGCAATGCGAACCCTCTTTTTTCTGCTAGATCAAACCCTCCTCAACTGTGATTCACTTAGGTCCGAGGTTTTAACTTTTCAAATTCATTTTCCTCCTTAGACGTGTGGATTTTTTCAAACCTTTCATAAGACCTATTCCAACTTTGTGCTTTGCGAACTTGCGTTGTGAACTGGTAGTTTTGGGATAATTTGTAGCAAATTAGTACACAACAAAGTCATTTTTTCATCATAACTTTTAAATTCTGACCTGAATTCTTCTGAATTTTTTTGTGGAGATGAATCATTATATTATTGACTTGCTGACCAAAAATCAACCTGACCCAATTCGTCGTTTGGGATAAAAGTTGAAATCATCACCTGCAGGAAAGTTCGCAGCACATGTTGTCAAAGGCATTGCAAACTCTAACAGAATGATAAATCTGAGATGTAGGAGGGTTTCCACCTATATAAGTGTCATCAAACAAATCGGTAAGTGTGGACACAAACATATCTCCCTAGTTTCACTCCAAAACTAGAAAAAAACAAGACAGAATATAAAACTTTCCCTAAGTTTTAATCATCAAGCAGACTAACTAACAAGAGATAAATGGCATACCTTTTAAATGTCATTTTTCCTCACTAGTGTCATCCTCACTCTGTTCCAAGGCTTATGGGATATTTAACTTGTGAAAAGATACAAGCCAACGAAGTGAAAGAAACAATGTATACTCAACAAAACCTATGTATGTGATCAAGGAGTCATACAATAAAATAAGGACAATTTTATGGGAAAGAAATATATTGTTGTATTAGAAATATGAAAAGGAGAATACAACCGATGCCTTGATGTTCTAAGGTCCCCTCCAACARTTCCTTGCTTCCCACACACTTCTTCTTCYTGGATTATGAGATTGTAGATTTGAAATTAACTCACAATCTATCTTGACAAAGCAAAGMTCAAAGCCAACCTATGCCCAAAAACTCCAAGCTACACAAATTACTCAAACCCAATCAAGCTAAMTTTCCCAATGATAACTCCTCTCCTTTTATAAGMTAAAAATGATAAGGTGATGAGGTTAGTATGATCCCATGATATCAGGGATGCGACTCAAATCCAAACTGATCGGAGGCCACCTTACCCTCGAAGCTTCTATTCTAGAACTTTCGAGAAATTCCTCTTTTTCCTTCGTACGAAAATCGTCGCACCCTTGACACTGAGAAAACTGCGACGATGTCACAGGCCATTGTGTTGCAATATGTGATGATCCTATATCATCGCACCCTTAACACTAAGAAAGGTGCGATGATCCCTTTTTATAAGGTTTTTGACAAAGGAAAAGTATAATTTCATCTCTCTGGGAAAAAGTATCTTCATTCTTCTTCAAGTATTAAGGCCATTGATCCTTCTAAATACAAAGGATAGGTTTACATCATTAATTTTCATAGGGGTGAAGAAAATAATGTGTAACATTGAGCCCCCCAAAGTATGAATTTAGAATAAAGTGATAGCTGAAATACTTTGTCAAGTGTGTGTAGGGAACAAGGAACAGATCGGTCGGAAACCTACCAACAAACAAGGAAATACAGTACAATAATATGCCATCATTGAGGTAGGCATTCCCATACTTAGAATACAAATGACTCAAAGCATAAATGTCGACATGCAAATATCCATGTCAAGTAAGACCAGTCATGGCCACCAAACACACATTGTGGATCCATGCCAATATGACTCAAATCTGAACATAGCCACCAAAAATACACCATGGATCTATGTGTTAAAGACTCAAATATGAACTTATCCATGAGACATACAAAGTGGATATAGGCAACAGTACAATCTGAATATACTCCAACACAACTTGAATCTATCAGAAAAGATTCAGGGTCTTCATCTACACCACTCTATAGTATGAATATAACCATGTGAATACATGTGTTGTAGTCGAACATGGTAGAAACCACTTGATTACCTGTCATTAGTGTATATCATTAACAAGTGTGAGGGAAATCACCATTATTGTCAATGACTCCCAATGTACTCTAGTACAATCCAACGGGTGTGAATTTATGAGCTGAAGTTGAACACTTAGAGGAATCTCTTGATCATGGGTCAATAATGAAAACCCATTGTCAAAAGCAAGGAAAACTGCCATTGAGGCATGCAAGTTCCAAGGTACCAATTTGTTTCTAAGTCTAATTTTTGGATAATGAGTTGAAGTCGACAGGAAAAGACTTGTCACAGGAGGGCCTTAATGTATCCCCCATCAATGACACCAAATAGGTAACAAGAATTGAAGTAGATCAAAGTAACAAGTGATTCAGGATGACTCAGGGATGGCCGACACAATAGAAGGCTTAAGGATTGCAGAAATGGGTGACACAATAGAAGGCTTTCTGGGTTGAAATTCTCTTTGAACATATTGACGACATGACAATTGACTTGAAAACACTGACTCAACAATAGGGATCACATACCAATTGGTAATCTTATAAAGGAGTATGATCAAGAGAGAAGTAGATTTTCCAACCTAGACACAAAGCGAGTGAAAGGGTGTCATGTTCAAAAGCGACTCTTCCATGGAATACAGGTTTAGATACATTTCTTTCCCAATTTTTCCCCCACCATTTCTGGCGAGTACTTCTTTATTTTTACACAAGCTTGAGGATGATAACATATGCCTAAACTGTAAGATCATCCTTCGAATGAGTCCCTCAAAGTATGTTTAACGAACCCTAGGAAGGAGTGGTTCGGTCCCATATGGGCCTTTCGATGTTTGTTTTACGAGTCCAAAGAAACAAAACTTAGTGGTTTTTCATATTTAGAGAGTCTGAAAAACACTGAAAGGAAACTCCAAAACATCATTTTTTGTAAAATAGTCTGGTGAGACCGAAAAAGAGATAATCTATCACTCGATAGAATTTTTCTTCAAATACTTTAACAAGCGTGAAAAGAACAAGATCGCTCAACAATATTTTCATGTTTAGAGATTCTAAAAATATCTTAAAGGGAACTCCAGGGTGTTTCTTTTTCATATAACCTTTACAAGTTTGAAAAAATGATAAAATTTTACTCGGTAACATTCTAATTGATTTACGAGTATGAGAAAGAACAAATACTAAGCTCAGTATTGTTTTCATTTTTACGCAAGCTTAAAACAAAACAAAACTATGCTTGGGATATATTTTATTTTTACATAAGCTTAAAACTAGCCAAAACTATGCTTGGACCCAGTTTCATTTTTACACAAGATTGAACGAGAGGAAACTATTCTTGAGATAGGTGGTTTCATTTTTACACAAGATTGAACCAGATAAAACTATGCTTGTGACTTCCCAACGCATTATTCAATGATGGTTGGTACTTTGTCCCTAGCTTAAGAAGATAGTAGCTTAACTTCAACGTGAATTCCAGAGGCTGAAATAATTTCCCCCCAAGCTTTGGTTCATACAACAGCACAGGAGGATGAAAAGAAGATTCAAATACTATAAGTTACGAAGTACTTGACTCAATCGAAGAGGGGAAAAACTATTTCATTTTTTAACGATCTTTCCACAGGAACATGAACTATGCTCGTGAATCTAGGTTCAATCCCTAGACCTTTGTTTCATTTTTTAACGAGATTTACATAGAAATAAGAAATATGCTTGTAAGATTTGTTTCATTTTTTAACGAGGTTTCTACAGAGACGCAAAACTATCCTCGTGGATGGTTTCATTTTTAACGAGCTTGAAATTAGAAAACCATGCTCAACACTCTCTTCTTGATCATGGCTTCCAAGAGGACAATGCTCCGAAAGGACACAATGTCAAGGGACAAAAATTGTTAAAGGCTTCCAAGAGATCTTCACTGAATGGAAGAACAATGCTCCAAAAGGACACCATGTCGAGGGTCGCGACGGGGGTAAGGAGATCAAGCTCTAAAATACCTATCGAAGAGACCACCATGTCAACTATCGAATCTAAGTCATAAAAGACTAGGCTTACAATGAGAGGCTCATCTACATCGGCATATGAAGGCATGGGAGATAATGCCACATAATTGACCTGTGGCAGGGGCGATACCGTCTGCATATATGAACTGTTTAGGGAGGTCATTGAGGTCAAATTAGGGCCAACAAATGAAAGTTTATCAATAGTCACAATTACTCCATCGTGAGGAAAAGATATCACACGAAAAAGAGTGGACATCATAGCTTTCATGGCATAGAAGTAATCTCTCCCAAGGAGTAAATCGAAATCCAAGGGGTCTTGGACTACCATAACATCAATAAAGACAGTTTTCCCTCCCAAAGTTATAGGAAATTGAGGAAGGACTCCTAAAGGGTGATCGGTTCTTCTGTTAAAATCTAACAGATTCTGCGTAACTGGCACAAGTTGAGGATAACCCAAATCTTTCCAAGCAATAGAGGACAAAATACTAACGGATGCACCTTCATCTATCAACATCTGAGGAACGTCCCAACCACAAACTTGTATGGTAATATTGAAAGGAATGTGAGAGGGAAGACGAGGTCCAGTTAGGGCACCCCAATCAAAAAGGATGACCTCATTAATTGGAGGGGGTTCCATGGGAGAAAGAGGAATTCTCCCTAGCATGGTAGATTCTATATCAACAAGAAAAATATGGGCATCATCGGATTTACTCTCTAGCGAGAGAGTAGGATTGACCAATGACAAGATCAGATCGACCACTTGGGTTGCATTCTCCAAAGGGATAATGGGGTTGATGGGTGGAAACAAATCGACTGCTTGGGTGACACTCTCTAACGAGAGAGTGTGATCAATCGATGATGGGATTGGATCGACCACTTTGTCAATAGGCTCAACCAAGGACGTGACCAGATTGACTACATGATCAACTAGACTGACCAACAAAGGGACCACATTGATCATTCCGTCAACTACAGGTGGTTCAAGAGTAAGCTTGTGATAAGCATCTGGAAGTTGAGGTTGGGAAACAATCATGTCTTCTAGTAATTTCTAGGTTTCATCCATACAAGGGAAAAGGTGAGTTTGATGACTCCCTCCACATAACATACATGGGAACTTGACTCTATTTTTCTTCTTCTCAATGGTATCCTGACTAGTTGACGGGAGGTCATCGACATGTTGTTCAGAGGCTGACGACATGGACTGGCAAGGGCATGAATACCATGCTTCTATAACCTTGGATAGACCATGGCAATCCTTAAGAAGATGGCTACCCTTACAAAGTATGCAAGGGTACTTAGGTTTATGGGTTGTTTGGGTGATCTTAGCATCATCAACACTCCCAGTGAGATTATCAGTAACCAGTTGTTTTCCAACATATCTAGAAGTGGTTGGAAGCTTGGACCCTTGCTTATTTTTCTTCTTCTTAATCTTCTTTTTCTTCTTCTTCTTATCCACCAGGTTACTATATTCAAATATTTCACTCGACGAAGAATATGAAACGGAAGAATACCTTGCAAGTGAAGAAGGTGAAGAAGATCTTACTAGTGAAGAAGTTGAAGGATCAACATGAGGTTGATGCTCTTGGGGGGATTACCAGAGTGGAAAACAACCATACTAGCAATCCAATTGTGAGACCCGGAAGGCTCAAAGTAGCAATGTAAGGAGGACCAATGTTTCTGTAAGAAGGAAAAACAAAAGGATCCCCCGGAGCAAGGGTTGTTTCATTGGTCATTATGGGAATTGACTCCATTAAACACAGATCCAACTTAAGGCATGTAAGGGAAAATAAATAGCACACGCTAAAAATATAGGAAGCAAGTAAACAAACAAAACCTTCTCACAATGAACGCACTAATTGGTGATGAAATCCAATGTCGCAAGAACAATATAAGAAGGGGTTGAGATAGAGTGGGTGGAAAAGTTACGTTGATGACCTACTTAATAGACTTACACCCTAGTGCAAGCTCCCACACATAAACATGGGTATACCCTCCAAGGAGCCCGAGTGAGTTTGGCCAACGTCAATTCTAGGTACCATGAAGACTTGCCCCTCCACAGTCACCTCGTGTAAAGACTCTAAAGAGATAGGACACTAAGGTTACCAATTACGACAATGATGCCTAGGGAACCAGTCGACAGTGTGATCCACGCGCAAGGGCAGGGAATCTAAGAAGGAAATCAACTTGAGAATGTCCCCATAGGATTTTCTTCTCAAGTGACCCCCAATAATACGCGCAATCTCTACACCAAGATCAACAAAGTAGGGTGAGTAACTCTTTTGGCCCTAATATGACCTCGTGATTGGCCCTTTTGTTAGAAGGGATTCCCAGGACAAAATGTAGCAATTGGATTTTTACTCTCCCTATCACAAGATACTATGTGTTAGTACTGGAAGTCACCCTTCATATTGCAGGAAAGGCAAGCCCGATACCCATCATAGTTTTATGTCACAGGTAGGTTATAAAAAGGTCAATGGGCGCAGTCTCAGGAAAATATTGTCTCAACTCAGACAACTGGACTGGTATGCACAAGTAGGTGAGGTCTTAGTCTAAATTCAGACAGTGAGTAGAAGGAAGACTTCGGTGAGAAAATATATAGGTCTGTTGAGAACATCAAGTCTTTCATCAGCCCAAGGAGGAACAATTTAACTGCAAGAACTTCTCGAATTCAGATCTCAAAGAACTGAAAGGAATTATAATATCAGTATAATCAAACTTTCATCATAATGCAATCACAATAATTCAAGTGAATCAGTCAATCATGAACTCTTTCAGCATCAGAGGGAAACAAGAGGTAGTAAGAAAGTTGACTATCATCAAACAAGAAGTCTCAAATGCATATACATAACCAGATAACCAGAGAGTTCATTAAAACTTTACAATTTGGGAGCTTTTCTATACCATCGACACTAACAAAATGGCAAAAGTGCCTACATATACTCAAAACTAGCTCTGATTGTCGAAGATGCAATCATGTCATGCGTTTAAGGATTTGTGTTGAAAAACTTCTCTATCAAGCTGCACATGCATATGTTGGTCAGACTACCCATGCAATCTTTTGTTAGAAATGATCTCTATTATATAGAAATAACAGTCTGCTTCTGCAATTCGTCCCCTACTAGCCTTCTATTTAAGGAAGGAGACAATGTCTCACCCACCTTCCTTATTTACATTAACTATTGCATCGGGATCTAAGAGGCCCAAGTCAACTCTGCACCTGAATGACGTGGCGGTTTTCCCTTGGCTATCTGCTACTTCGTTGGATCGTTACAAGGGGACCCATTTGGCGGATGTGGATAAAGATGATGGTGCAAGGGAGGTTAACGCAATCGTCGTGGAATCAGCGGACGAGGGATGGCCAGGTGGATAGACGTGACAGAGGAAAGGTTATTGGGAAGGCGAGGGCAGTAT
>JZKD02S1695163.1:60739-75563 GCA_000966675.3 Picea glauca | reverse complement strand
CCGGTAGCGGTTGGAAGTATGGAACCTTGTTTATTTTTCTTCTTCTTATTCTTCCTTTTCTTCTTCTTATCCACCGGGTTACTAGCTGCAGAGCTTTCACTCGGTGAATAAGATGAAATGGAAGAAGACCTTGCAAGTGAAGAAGGCGAAGAAGATATTACTGATGAAGAAGGAGAAGGATCAATATGAGGTTGATGTCCTTCGGGGTAAGTTCTTATAACCGAAGCACTAACTGCATTCGGGATTACCTAAGTGGAAAACAACCATAACGGTAATCCAATTGTGAGACCTGGAAGGCTCAAAGTAGAAATGTGAGGAGGACCAATGTTTTCGTAAGAAGGAAAAACAAAATGTTCCCTAGAAAAGGGGTTCCTTCATTGGTCGTGCTAGGAACTGACGCCATTAAATAAAGATCCAACCTAGAGTTTTCTAGGGAAAACAAACAGCACACGTTAAAAATCTAGGAAGCAAACAAGCAAACAAAACCTTCTTACAATGACCACACTAGTTGGTGATGAAATCCAACGTCGCGGGAACAATGCAAGAAGGGGCTCAGATAGAGCGGGTGGAAAAGTTACATTGACGACCTGCTTAATGGACTTACACCCTGGTGCAAGCTCCCACACATAATCATGGGTATACCCTCCAAGAAGCCCGAGTGAGTTTGGCCAACGTCAATTCCAGATGCTGTGAAGACTTTCCCCTCCATATTCACCTCGTATAAAGACCCTAAAGATATAGGCCACTAAGGTTACCACTTACTCCAATGATGCCTGGGGAAACATTCGACAGTCCGATCCACGCGCAAAGGCAGGGTATCTAGCTCGAAATCAACTCGAAAGGCATGACTATTTCAAAACCTCAACTTCCAATTGCTTATCGCAAGCTTACTCTCAACCCACCTATAGTTGATGGAATGATCAATCTGGTCCCTTCATCAGTCAATCCAGTTGATCATGTAATCAATCTGGTCACTTCCTTGGTTGATCCTGTTGACAAATTGGTCGATCTGATCCCACCATCGGTCGATCCCACTCTCACGTTAGAGAGTGTCACCAAATCGATCGATTTGTTTTCAGTCGTCGACCCCATTCTCACCTTGGAGAATGCAACCCAAGTGGTTGATCTGATCTTGTCATCGGTCGATCCAGCTCTCCCAGTAGAGAGTAAACCCAATACTACCCATGTTTTTCTCATTGATACATAATCTACCCTACTAGGGGGCATTCCTCCTTCTCCCATGGAATCCTCTCCAAGTAATGAGGTCATCCTTTTTTATTGGGTTGTACTAACTGGACCTTGTCTTCCCTCCCACATTCATTTCAAGATTACAATACAAGTTTATGGTCGGGATGTTCCTCAGACGTTGATAGATGAAGCTTAGTCCGTTAGTATTTTTTCCTTTATTGCTTGGCAAGATTTGGGTTATCCTCAGCTTGTGTCGGTTACCCAGAATCTGTTATCCTTTAATAGAAAAACCAATCACCCTTTAGGGATCCTTCCTCAATTTCCCATAACTTTGAGAGGGAAAATTGTCTTTATTGATGTTATGGTAGTCTAAGACCCCATGGATTTCAATTTACTCCTTGGGAGAGAATGCGTCTATGCCATGAAAGCTATTGTGTCCACTTTTTTTCGTGTGATATATTTCCCTCACGATGGAAGAATTGTGACTATTGATCAACTGTCATTTGTCGGTATGGTTCTCATATGCAGACAACATCGCCCCCACCATAGGTCAATTATGTGGCGTTATCTCCCATGCTTTTAGTTTTCGATGCATATGAGCCTCTCACTGTACGCTCAATCTCTTATGACTTAGATCCGGTAGTTGACATGGTGATCTCTTCGATAGGATCTTTAGAGCTTGATCTCCTTACCCCCATCGTGATCCTCGACATGATGTATTTCTAGAGAATTGTTCTTCCATCGAGTGAAGATATCTTAGAGGCCATGAACGAGTTTTGTCCCTTGACATGGTGTTCTTCTAGAGCACTATCCTCTTGGAAGCCATGATCAAGAAGAGAGTTTTGAGCATGGTTTTCTGATTTCAACTCATTAAAAACCAAAACCAGCCTTGAGGATGGTTTTCTGATTTCAAGCTCATTAAAAAATGAAACCAACCTTGAGCATGGATTTATGATTTCAAGCTCATTAAAAAATGGAACCAGCTATGAGGATAGTTTTTGCGTCTCCATGGAAACCTCATTAAAAAATGAAATAGAGGTTACGAGAATAGTTCTTGTTTCTATGTCAACCTCGTTAAAAAATGAAACAGAGGTCTGGGGATTGAACCTGGATTCATGAGCATAGTTCTTGTTCCTGTGTCAAGCTCGTTAAAAAATGAAATAGATTTTTCCCCCTCTTCGATTGAGGAAAGTACTTCATTACGTATAGTATTTGAAGCTTCTTTTCATCCTCATGTGACGTTGGACAAACTGAATCTTGGGGGGCAATGTTTTCAGCCTCTGGACTTCATGCTAAAGTTAAACCGTTGGCTTCTTAAGCTGGGGGATAAGTACCAACCATCCCTGGATTATGCGTTGGGAAGCCACAAGCATAGTTTCCTCTGGTTTAAGCTTATGTAAAAATGAAACCAGGTCCAAGCACAGTTTTGTTTAGTTTTAATATTGTTAAAAAATAAAATCTATCCCAAGCATATTTTTGTTTTGTTTTAAGCTTGCGTAAAAATGAAAATGATCTCGATCTTAGTCTTTGTTCTTTCTCATGCTCGTAAATACCTAAGAATGTAACCGAGTACACTTTTATCACTTTTTCAAACTCTTAAAGGTTATATGAAAAAGGAACCCCCTGGAGTTCCCTTTAAGCTCTTTTCAGACTCTCTAAACATGAAAATATTGTCGATCGATCTTGTTCTTTTCACGCTCGTTAAAGTATTTTAAGAAAACATCTGTTGAGCAGCATTTTATCTCTTTTTTGGACTCTTCAGACTAACTTACGAAAAAGGACATTTTGGAGTTTCCTTTAAGTGTTTTTCAGACTCTCTAAACATGAAAAAACCCTGAGTTTTCTTTCTTTGGACTCATAAAACAAAAATTGAAAGGCCCATATGGGACTGAACCACTCCTTCCTAGGGTTCGTTAAAAATACTCTGAAGGACTCGTTCGAAGGATGAGCTTATATTTCAAGAATATCCTCCTCAAGCTTGTGTAAAAATAAAGAGGTACTCACCATAAATCGTGGGGGGGGGGATTGGGAAAGAAATGTATCTATCTAAACATGTATTCTATGGAAGAGTCATGTTTGAACATGACACCCTTTCACTTGCTTTGTGTCTAGGTTGGAAAATTTGCTTGTCTCTTGATCATACTCCCTTATAATATTACAAACTGGTATGTGATCCTTGTTGTTGAGTTAGTGTTTCCAACACATTTGTCGTGTCGTCAATATGTTCAAAGAGAATTTCAACCTGGAAATTCTTCTATTGTGTTGACCATTTATGTAGTCCTTAAGCCTTCTATTTCGTCAGCCGGCCCTGGGTAAATCCTAAAGCACTTGTGACTCGTATCTACCTCAAATCTTGTTACATGTTTCATGTCATTGATGGGAGATAGATTAATGCCCTCATGTGACGAGTCTTTTCCTGTCGACTGCAACTCATTATCCAGCAATTAGACTTGGAAACTAATTGGTGCCTTGGAACTTGCATGCCTCAATGGCAGTTTTCCTCGCTTTCAACAGTGGGTTTTCATTATTGACCCCTGATCGAGAGATTTTGTCGAGTGTTTGACTTCANTGGTTCTCATATGCAGACAACATCGCCCCCACCATAGGTCAATTATGTGGCGTTATCTCCCATGCTTTTAGTTTTCGATGCATATGAGCCTCTCACTGTACGCTCAATCTCTTATGACTTAGATCCGGTAGTTGACATGGTGATCTCTTCGATAGGATCTTTAGAGCTTGATCTCCTTACCCCCATCGTGATCCTCGACATGATGTATTTCTAGAGAATTGTTCTTCCATCGAGTGAAGATATCTTAGAGGCCATGAACGAGTTTTGTCCCTTGACATGGTGTTCTTCTAGAGCACTATCCTCTTGGAAGCCATGATCAAGAAGAGAGTTTTGAGCATGGTTTTCTGATTTCAACTCATTAAAAACCAAAACCAGCCTTGAGGATGGTTTTCTGATTTCAAGCTCATTAAAAAATGAAACCAACCTTGAGCATGGATTTATGATTTCAAGCTCATTAAAAAATGGAACCAGCTATGAGGATAGTTTTTGCGTCTCCATGGAAACCTCATTAAAAAATGAAATAGAGGTTACGAGAATAGTTCTTGTTTCTATGTCAACCTCGTTAAAAAATGAAACAGAGGTCTGGGGATTGAACCTGGATTCATGAGCATAGTTCTTGTTCCTGTGTCAAGCTCGTTAAAAAATGAAATAGATTTTTCCCCCTCTTCGATTGAGGAAAGTACTTCATTACGTATAGTATTTGAAGCTTCTTTTCATCCTCATGTGACGTTGGACAAACTGAATCTTGGGGGGCAATGTTTTCAGCCTCTGGACTTCATGCTAAAGTTAAACCGTTGGCTTCTTAAGCTGGGGGATAAGTACCAACCATCCCTGGATTATGCGTTGGGAAGCCACAAGCATAGTTTCCTCTGGTTTAAGCTTATGTAAAAATGAAACCAGGTCCAAGCACAGTTTTGTTTAGTTTTAATATTGTTAAAAAATAAAATCTATCCCAAGCATATTTTTGTTTTGTTTTAAGCTTGCGTAAAAATGAAAATGATCTCGATCTTAGTCTTTGTTCTTTCTCATGCTCGTAAATACCTAAGAATGTAACCGAGTACACTTTTATCACTTTTTCAAACTCTTAAAGGTTATATGAAAAAGGAACCCCCTGGAGTTCCCTTTAAGCTCTTTTCAGACTCTCTAAACATGAAAATATTGTCGATCGATCTTGTTCTTTTCACGCTCGTTAAAGTATTTTAAGAAAACATCTGTTGAGCAGCATTTTATCTCTTTTTTGGACTCTTCAGACTAACTTACGAAAAAGGACATTTTGGAGTTTCCTTTAAGTGTTTTTCAGACTCTCTAAACATGAAAAAACCCTGAGTTTTCTTTCTTTGGACTCATAAAACAAAAATTGAAAGGCCCATATGGGACTAAACCACTCCTTCCTAGGGTTCGTTAAAAATACTCTGAAGGACTCGTCCGAAGGATGAGATTATATTTCAATAATATGTTATCCTCCTCAAGCTTGTGTAGAAATAAAGAGGTAGTCGCCAGAAATCGTGGGGGGGGAATTGGGAAAGAAATGTATCTAAACATGTATTCTATGTAAGAGTCACATTTGAACATGACACCCTTTCACTCGCTTTGTGTCTAGGTTGGAAAATTTTCTTGTCTCTTGATCATACTCCCTTATAATATTACAAATTGGTATGTGATCCTTGTTGTTGAGTTAGTGTTTCCAACACATTTGTCATGTCGTCAATATGTTCAAAGAGAATTTCAACCTGGAAATTCTTCTATTGCGTCGACCATTTATGTAGTCCTTAAGCCTTCTATTGCGTCAGCCATCCTTGAGTCAATCCTAAATCACTTGTTACTCTTATCTACCTCAAATCTTGTTACATGTTTTGTGTCATTGATGGGGGATACAGTAAGGCCCTCCTGTGACGAGTCTTTTCCTGTCGACTTCAACTCATTATCCAGCAATTAGACTTAGAAACTAATTGGTGCCTTGGAACTTGCATGCCTCAATGGCAGGTTTCCTCGCTTTCAACAGTGGGTTTTCATTATTGACCCCTGATCGAGAGATTTTGTCGAGTGTTGACTTCATCTCATTAACTCACATTCGTTGGATTGTACTAGAGTACCTTGGGAGTCATTGACATTAATGGTTATTTCCCTCACACTTGTTAATGATATTCATTAATGACCGATAATCAAGTGGTTTCTACCATGTTCGACTTTAGCACATGTATTCGCATGGTTAGATTGGTACTATAGATTGGTGGAGATGAAGACCCTGAATATTTTCTGATAGATTCAGATAATGTTGGAGTATATTCATATTGTACTATTGCATAGATCCACAGTGTATGTCTCGTGGCTATGTTCAAATTTGAGTCTTTAACACATATATCCATGGTGTATTTTTGGTGGCTATGTTCATATTTGAGTCACATTGGCATGGATCCACAGTGTATGTTTGGTGGCCATCACCTGTCTTAATTGACATGGATATTTACATGTCGGCATTTATGCTTTGAGTCATTTGTATTCTGAGAATGGGAATGCCTACCTTAGTGATGATATATTATTGTACTATATTTCCTTGTTTGTTGGCAGGTTTCTGATGGATGTGTTCCTTGTTCCCTACACACACTCGACAAAGTATTTCAGCTATTACTATGTTCTAACTTCATACTTTGGGGGGATCTCTGTTACAAATTATTTTCATCATCCCTGTGACCTTTAATGATGTAAACCTATATGTTGTCTTTAGAATGATCAGTCACCTGAATTCCTAAGGAAAGAAGGGAGAAGAACTTTTCCTGAGAGATTAAATCATATTTTTCTTTGTAAAAACCCTATTAAGGAAGGTCGTCGCATGCTGCACTATATATAGGGTGCGACGATGCCTGATCGTCACACCCTTCTCTAAATATAGGCTGCGACATCTCTGCATTCTGCACTATACTTAGGGTGCAACAATTTTCGTACGTGGGAAAAACGAACATCTTCTCGATGCTTCTAGAAGGAGAAGCTTCTATGGTGAGGTGGCCTCCAATTGGTTTGGATCTTAATAGTTTTTCTAATTTAGTGGGATCATCCTAACCTCCTCACCTTATCCTCTTCAGCTTATAAAAGGAGAAGAGATCTCATGGAAAAAGTTAGATTGGATTGAGATTGGAAATTTGTCTTGAGATTGTTAGCCTTGTTAGATTGGCTTTGAGCTTTTCTTTGTCAAGATAGATTGTGAGTGACTTTGAAATCTATAGTCTCGGAATCTGTGGAGCAAGAAATGTGTGGGAAGCAAGGAACTGTTGGAAGGGACCTTACAACATTAAGGCATCTGGTTGTATTCTCCTTTTCATATTTATAATACAACAATATATTTCTTTCCCATAAAATTGTGTTTATTTTATTGTATGACTCCTTGATCACATACATAGCTTTTGTTGAGTATACGTTGCTGCTTTCACTTCATTGGCTTGTGTCTTTTTTACAGGTCCAGCATCCCATAAGCCTTGGAACAAAGCGAGAATGACACTAGCAGGGACAAACGACGTTTAAAAGGTATGCCATTTATCTCTTGTTAGTTAGTATGCTTGATGATTAAAACTTAGGGGAAGTTTTATATTATGTCTTGTTTTGTTCTAGTTTCAGGGTGAAACTAGGGAGATTTGTTTGTGTCCTCACTTACCGATTTGTCCAATAACAACTGGCCTCAGGCCTAGTCATACTATTTACTCATAGCACAATTTTTTTACTTGTATAACATTATATGACCTTCAGGGGCTAGGAGGCCCCACATTTTGGACATGATGGATCTCATTTTGATAGATATATTATTTTTGTGCATTATATACATTTTGTATTTTACTTTGCAAATGTGTATATTTACATGTGTTTATGTGTTTTTTACTTTACTAATTATATAAATGCCAATCTAACACATAATTAACATAGGCACCAACTAATGCATTGTCTCTCCTAGGAACATGTTCATAAGTAATAAACTCAAAAGACCGTTCCAGAAGACATACCCTAAGGAAAAACTGTAATAGCATCGAATCTTGAACTCCATATACACCATTTTAATGTGAAACCACCAATTTTGAATCCATGAACACATGAAGATGATAAATACCATAAGACAATGCATCTCGCAAAACCTCAATAACAACGCTATATTCAACAACATTGTTGGTAGTTGTCCCAAGATACACACCTCCAGCGGACACTAACTGCCTAGAAGGAGAATAAATTACCCAAGCAGTGGATGTTAGGTATCGAGTATGGCAACTGGTGCCATCCATGAATCTGAAGTAAATCAACGACTCCTTAGACATCTGCAACACAAGAAAATAACATCAATCACTAACGCAACTAAGGGACTAAAATCATAAACAAAGCTATGTGCAATATAGACAATAAATACAAGAGTGCTAATTCTTAAGACCTGAGGCTTAAGCATAGTACTTCTTCAAGTAGAGCCCATTTATGGGCTCAGACAACACATTGCCTTCAAAATCTGTGAGCTCGTAGTATCCTTTCTCTAAAAATCGTCGAGTGACATAAGGGCTGAACCACATGGGGTTGAACTTTCTTTCCCCCTAGGCATCATTGTCCTAGTCATAGATCAACACAAGATCTCCCTCAGAGAACAGCCTGGGACAGAAAAACTTATCATATTAGGACTCGACTCATGCTTATGCGCTTCATTCACTAAAGTTGCATATCGATGTTACTCGTCAAGATGCTCAAGTTAAACCAAGCGTTCTTCGAGCTAAGTTGTGTCTGAAAGGAGCTCGACTACTAATTTGAGTGAAGGAACTTCACATTCAATAGGAAAAATTGCTTCCACTCCATGAACGAGTTGGAAAGGCGAGAATCCAGTCACAATTTTGATTGAGGTTCGATAAGCCCATAAGGTCGAGTAAAGCATCAAATTCTAGTTGGTTTGCATTGAATTTATCGTTCTTCTTGAAATCATTTTCAATGATTTGTTCACGTCTTCAACCTAACCATTATCCTAGGGATAATATAGAGACGAGTGTTTTTATCTAAACCCCAGTTTCGATGCTAATTTGACATCATGTGATTCTGAAAGTGACTTCTGTGGTCAGTGACAATCTCTTTCGGAACTCTGAACCTAGCTATGACCTGATTGAGAATGAATACTATTGTTGTCTCCCTGTCATTAGCAAAATTTGGCATAGCCTCGACCCGCTTATTAAAGTAGTCGACGGCTACGATGATAATAACAATTCCTCCTAGTCGAAGTTGAGTGGCATGTCATAAAATATACCCACCACTTGGTAAAGGGGCCAACAATGATGACGAGAAACATTGGAGCAGGATGTGAACACATTTTCTTAGTGAAAATTTTGCATGGATGACACTTCTTGACCGCTTCTATGCAATCTTTAAAGATCATAGGCCAAAATTATCATGCGCGCAAATTTTTTGGGTTATTTCCAACCAAGAGAGATGACCACCACATGCTCTGCTATGGCAGTCATTCAAAAAAACCTACGCTTCTTCAAGAGTTAAGAAATGGCTAAGGATTGGACCCACCCCTCACCAATACAAAGTGTCAGTGATGATGAGTTATTTTTTTTCCATATGATGAATCTATCGCCGCTCATCTCTTGAGCAGTTTGGAGGGAACTTCAGAGTTTGGAAATATATAAGTATATCTCCATACCACATATGGGATGAAGAGATGAGGAAAATGTGCTCATCCATAAATGAGTATGTTGCCTCACCTTTCTCATTCTCTACCAGAAACTATGGCATCAACTCAGCAAATATTAAATAATTATTATATTTTTCATACGCAAAGTCCAAGTCGAACTCTTGAAGCACAACAATCTACTTGTTGTACTTCCCATTGATAATTCTCCTAGTCAAAACATATTGAAATGGATTGATTGTGGTAATTACGGTTGTATTTCATAATAGAATGTAATGTTGGAGCCATTGGACCACATAAAAAGTTGTTAGCACCGGTTTCTCTACATGCGAATATCTAAGTTCACTACCCATGAGAGTGTCGCTCAAGTAATAGATGACATGCTCTTGGAGCTCATCATCCTCCTCAACTAGAACCATGTCGATCAAAGACTTAACTATTTCCAAATACAACAAGTAGTCTTGATTGTAATCAGGGGGACTCAACAATGGAGTAGAAACCAACACCTTATTCAAAGCATCAAAAGAACGATGTGCAGCTTTGTCCCAATAGAACAGGACCCCTTTCTCCAAAAGGCACATAAAGCCCTTTGTTATGTTAGCATAGTTCAGGACGAAACGCTTGAGGAAATTTACCTTTCCTTATAGACTATGAATTTGTCTGATTGTACATGGGGGGGGGGGGAGCTGAGTGATTTCCTCAACCTTCAACGGGTTAACCATGATCCCTTTAGTCGAAATGATTAATCCCAAAAGATGACCAGAGGTCACACAAAAAATACACTTGTGTGGATTCAATAAGCAGAGGTGTAAGAGATGTTGGGCCCTCTTGCACAAGTGAGTCATGAGGTCATCTAAGTATGCCTCCACTATATGTTTTAAGTCATGAAAGGAAAACAACGTGGCCCCCTTGAATGTTGCACTAGAATTTGTAAGACCAAATGACATTTTCCTGAAAGCGAAAGTGCCCCAAGGACATATCAAGGTCATTTTGTGTTGGTCTTCAGGACGAATTTCAATTTGGTTGTATCCAAAAAAACCATTCATAAACGAGAAGATTTCACTCCCCTCACACTCATCCAAGATATGATCAATGAATGGAGTTGAGAAGTTATCTTTAGGACACGCCTTATTCATGTCCCTAAAATCCATGCAAACATAGATTGTACATTGTTTCTTATCAACGGGAATAGACTTGGAGACCCAATCTGTCAGAGGAACTGGGTGGATAAAGCCTGCAATCAACAAATTTTCCACTTATGATTTATTTCCGTTGCCTTTATTTGGTTCATAGGTGTCAACTTTTGACGAACCAGTTTTACATTTTCATAGGTTTGAATCTCGTGTTGAACTATTCGAGGATCAATTCCAGACATTCCCTCATAAGACCATGCGAAAACATCTTAAAACTCTTTAAATAGTGCCATATATTGAGCAATATCATCCTATGAGCATTCTACTCGGATAAAAATGTTTTCGATGATATTAGGATTATTAGAAATGTTGACCGGAATTGTTTCTGATATATTAGCCATGTTTCCTTTGGTGTAGACACCATTATTAGCCAAAGGATTGACTACCCCATCAACACTTCCAATGATGGCTAATGTGAACTCTCTACTCTCTATTCGATTGAATTCAGGGAGTAAATACGATCTATGATGCAAATCCTCCCATGGCCTTTCAACTCCAACCATTTCCTCAATGTTTGCTTTGTATACAGGGAAAACAGTGTCCAAATAGTCTTGTGAGCTTGAAGAGTCTTGAGCCCAAATAGGCCGACGAAAGAGATCATCATCCTTGGTGACTTATGTAGTTTGATATAGGTCTATCATGGCATGTTGAACAACTTGATAAGCTATTTCATTAGTAGACAAAGGTTCATCCATCCTGGCATGAACTCGACCTTCAACCATACTAAACGACAAGGGAAGGGTCCATTGTTCTTGCATATACGAAAATCTAAATGAAGCTATCCTATCAATAGGAGAATCGTGAATGTATGAAATTGGTGTGGGCGATTCAAAAGATCTCATAAACGAAGGGTGCATCCCACAACTGATGCTCTTAGTGGCCACATGAGATTTTTCAATCCAAGGGACAATAGTCCCAAGATTAATTTCTGCATGAGAAAGGTTGGATGCCACTTGATTGATAGTCATGATTTGTTGGCACAGGGGCAGACCCAGGGTTCAACGCTACAACATTGCACCAACAAAGCCCTAACTATTGGACCTTTCGGCAACACCTGCGAAGCAGATGCAGTCTCACCCGAAGCAGTTATGAGGGGGTTGTAGGAAAGAGATGTCTACAACCAAAGGGAAGATCAAGTGAATTTAACACAAGAACAACACGGCATTCATATATCACTTATCAACTTAGATCTATTCTGCGCATCTACTTATCAGGTATAAAAAAGTAATGCAATCACAATATATCAATGAAGGAGATAAAATACCAATCACACACAACACAAAATGTACGTGGTTCACCCTCTCTCTAGGGCTATGTCCACTGAACTGTGATTTATAATATATTAGGATGAAGCATACAGTTCTTGTATGCGCTCTTAGCTAGCAGATCTTATTCCTTCTCCTCTCTTTCTCTCCCCTCCCTGTGCACCCAGCTACAGAGTTGATCTTTGCACCCTTCTGAAGATCTTACAATACTAGAAGGCTCTCACTCTCAGCACTTCTCTCTCTCGCAACAATAGTCTCTCACAACAACAACTAGATCGATCAAATACAACAATGAAAATCTTGACACCAACCCAACCCAGGTCCTTTCGACCTCTATTTATACATTACAATAGTTCAGCAACATCCTTAGGCCGAAACCTAAGTGTTCAAAACCCTAAATACCAAAACCCTAGGTGTCTAAAACCCTAGGTCAACATGACCCGCATTTTCAGGGCTTCACCGGCCTATCTTTCCTTCCTTCTCGTGTGGTGCTCCAAAGAATCCAATGATGGCTTTTACTGCTTGTTGAGTTGACCACAATCCTTCTCTCATACTTATCAGTCATCCCCGGTCTCCTTGTACAATGACTTACTTTGCTCCATCTTTTCTGCTCTTTCGCTCACTTCGACCCAGTAATAGTCACTATGTATTCCGTGAAGTTTGCATTCTCCTTTTTCTTCCTTGATCTTCATTTTCTTCCATAATCAAGGGCCAACATTCCCCCAACACTCACCTGTGACTCGTCCCGAGGCACTTCATATCTGAGCTTCCTATTTTACTTCGACTCCAGACTGCATAGTGCAGCCTCTGCTTTCTGCTCGATGCTTCCTCTTTATCCCTTGTGCAAACTTTCTTTTCTGTGTCTGGTACCCAGTTTCAACTACACCTGGTACCTAGACCCTTTTCTTCATGCTTTTACTGGGAACCTTGGGGAAGCTAGTTGTCATAGTACAATTTCAACCGGCTCCCATTCACTAATCCTTCCTTCCACTCCCCAATCAGTGTCTTCAATTGCGCAGATCCTGCCTCTATAACATAAGTGATCTCATATGGCCCTAGACAATGCGTTCTGAACTTCCCAGTATGTTTGATGAACTTACTATCATATATCAGGACTAGATCACCTTGTTTAAATGCCTTCTTCTTGATGTGTCTATCATGGTAGGCCTTCTCTCTTTCCTTTTGAACCTGTTGATGGAATCATGTAATGAATCTATCTTCCTCTAGTTCAACCAGTTGTGCAAGCCTCTCTTGAACAACGCCAAGGTCATCCATATTTGTAAAGGCAACAATTCTCAGGCTTGGTACCAAATATTCCATTGGAACAACAGCTTCGAGACCATAAACCAATTTGAAGGGGGTATGCATTGTCAGCTTCTTGCAAGTGGTTCTATAGGCCCATAATATTGTTGGTACTCTTAAATCCCAATCATCCCTGTTCACACTGCAAATCTTGGTTAGTGTTGTTTCCAAAATCTTGTTGAATGCTTCAACTGTCCCATTTGCTTGTGGATGATAAGGTGTACTCTTCTGATGGTAGACTACAAATTCTTCAGTCAGGGCTTCAACTGTCTTATTGATGAAATGTGTAACTTGATCACTCATAAGGATCTTTGGGCATCCAAACCTAGTTATGATGTCATCAAATATGAATCACGCAATTGTAGTTGCACTATAGTCCTTAACTGCTCTTGCTTCGGCCCATCTACTCAAGTATTTTGTTGATGTAATTATGTACCTTGATCCTGTGCGCTTTCCTGGTGGGTTTATAGGTCCAACAAATTCAATGGCCCATTTCTCAAATTCTTATAGGGTCAGTTGTGGTGCCAATGGAATTTCATCTCTTTCAGATGGTTTCCCAACTCTTTGGCATACATCGCAGGCTCTAGAATAGTCTTTAGCATATATGTGTAAGGTAGGCCACCAAAGGCCAGCTCTTAGAACCTTTTGCGCAGTTGCTTTTCCTACGTAATTTCCTCTTGTGATGCCTTCATGCGCTTCTGTGAGGATCAGTAGTCGTTCTGCCTCCATAACACATCTTCTCAATATCTCATCAGGTCCGATCTTGTATAGATGTCCGGCTATAAGTGAGAAATCTGCAGCACGCACAACTAGTTGTTTCTTCGAAGGAATTGTGTACTCACTAGGTGCCATTCTTGTTGACAGGAACTGGACTATCTCTGCGAAGTGGTCATCGATCTTTCTAATGGCCAATAGTTGAGCATCTGGTAGTGCATCCTCCAAACTGGTCGGTTCTTCACCATGTTGCAACCTTGACAAATGGTCAGGACCTTTATTCATTCTCCCTGGATTTACTATGATCTCAAAATCATATTCCTGAAATAGAAAAAGCCATCTGCATATCCTTCTCCCCAACATTGTCTTATTGAATAGGTATTTCAGTGCGGGGTGGTCAATAAACATTTTAAAGTGTCCTCCCAACAAGTAGTGGAAAAATTTATGCAATGTATACACCATGGTTAACCCTTCTCTCTCAGTGGTGGTGTAGTTGATCTCAGCAGTTGATAGCTTCCTGGTGGCAAAGGCTAAAGGGTGGTAAATGTATCTTGTTCTTGGTTGTGCTATCACAACTCCTAAAGCAATGGAAGACGCATCGACATGCACATGAAACTCCTTTATCCAATCTGGGAAAACCAAAATGGGTACAATAACCATTTTTTGTTTCGGTGTGTCGAAGCTCTGCTGGCATTCTTCTGTCCAACTAAACTGAAAATCCTTCTTCAACAGCTTCTCCATGGGTGATGTAATTTGAGCATAGCCCTTAATGAACTTCATGTAGTAGCCTATGTGTCCCAAGGTAGTGCGTAGTTGTTTAACTGAAGTAGGAGGGGATAGATCAACTATAATGGTGATCTTGGATGGACCTACCAGCAATCCTTAGTTACATACAATATGTCCTAACATAACTCCAAATGGTGAAAAGAAGATGCATTTCTTCAGGTTCAAG
>JZKD02S1695152.1:106482-133051 GCA_000966675.3 Picea glauca | reverse complement strand
TAAATTTCCATCCTTAAAATCATCCTTGGTCCCAAATAATGGAATAGATCCCAGCTGCGGGATTATACTTTGGTCTGAAGAATGATGCAATGCTGAAATCCCCAAATTTTGAACCAGAGAGTATTTACTTACCAACCCAAACACAGATGTGCGGTAATAGATCTCGCTGGTTTAATTTGTTTATGTTTATGTTTATGTTCCCCAAGGGTTAGGTATTCAAGGGTTCTACAGATAAGGGTTTTCCCTGTGCTATAGCTCTCTAATATATGTGCTGGGTCCAATAGTAGTACTCGGCCCAGTATCTCAGGGCACTAACGAGGGAGGATAGACCGTACCCTTAGCTGTACTACCCGACTACCCAGGTACTAGAGAGTATCTTCCTGAGTGATGTTCTCGGTGACACTATAGCAGTCTGGCGGCTGATAGGTTTATCTAAAGAGGGCTTTAGGAAATCTAGGTCGATCCGTACACATGTGATGTTTGATGTGCTACCACTCGAAGGGGTACCAATAGGGATTACAAGGGTGGCCAACAGATGTGCGCTTAAGAACCACTTGTATTTCCTGCATGTATGAATCCCTCAATCGTGGGTTTATGTGCGTAACGACAGATATTTGTGGCTTAAAGACACCGGAATACGTCTCTACCCTGAAAAAAAAATACCCAGAATTTCTGCCAAAGAAAGTGCTCTGATACCACTTGCAAGATACCAGATATATAATATATGCAGAACATAAATAAAATACTATAAATGGCAGAATAATAGTAAAATATCTAGCATAATCTTCAGAATACACAAAAATGATATATGAAATAGCAATAGAAATAGCCCTTTGATTCAGAAAGAAATTTTCACAGGCCTCTTTGAGGGGGCAACCTCCAGTCGAGCAGCGCTCTTTTACAATAATCTCCAATCTATGGTTCTCATACCCTCGACCCTTATTTTTACTAAATATGTCTATTAAGAGAAGCATCTAGAGGAAGATCCTTCTAGAAGCGGAAGCTTCTATTAGGTCTTCTTACATTTGCCTTATTCTATTTTATTGAAAGACCTTATTAATATTGACCTTTATTACATTTGAATACATTGATCTACCTATGTGCAGGTTAGAACCTTAACACTGGATCAATCCTCTCTCCTTAAGAAGAAATGGTGTCAATTGCGTTGAGTTCTCGGGGGAGACGAAAAGGCGTTTGCTGAATTTGAATCTTGGTGAGCTGCTTGTCTTTTTGCAGACGTCGCGCTGCTCAGTTTGTGGAATTTTGTCACGAACCTATTGAGGCTGAGGTTGTTCAAAAATTAGAGCTACATGAAAGGAAAATGTGCATAAGGAATCTTTGCGCTTTGCTGCAACCTTGTCGACCTACTTCTGTTGGATAGAAGGTGCCTGGGGCGAGGCTGTAGTGGTTGCAGTGTCCTTTTGTTACTCTTTTTAAAAGATTGTGAAGAAGATGAATTTTTTAGTATGAGACACTACCTTGTGACACTTTTTAGGTTGAAAAATAGTTGGAACTACCTCTGGCATTCTGTAGAGATGACCCCCCAAAGTAACAATGATACTACAAGGTCGAGACTCATCAACTACATGGAGTCTCCACATATATGGTTGCCCCAAGAGAACATCACAGACATCCATTGGGGAAACATCACATAATACCTCATCCTTGAAGGGTTGGATATCATATGACAATTGACACTGTTGGCTGACACGAAGATCTCATCCTTGGCAAAGCCACCTGATGTTGTATGGTTATGTGTATGGTGTTGTTGACAATCCCAAATGTTTGATGAACTCTGCTGAGATGAGGTTCTTATGGCTTCATCTATCAACAATAAAATGTAGTGGGATCCCCTTCACCCACATCTATGAATGAAAAAGGTGCTCCCCCTCTTCAGGATCTGTTGGTTCTTTTAGTTGAATTGTTGCAGTCACGACAATAGCAGTGGGGTCTGCATCAATAATCTGTCCTTTATCAGTATTTTCATAATCAAATTTTAAATTAGGGTTTGGCTCCTTATATTTGATATTGAACACCAATGACTGTTTTGAGCAACATTCATCAATGTTGTTCCAGGGGATTTTGTAGAAATCGCACCATTTTTTGGTGTCCTTATTTATCTTCCTGTGACCCTTCTTTTCATGTGGCTTGGACTGGTTTTCGGGAGACTGTTTGTTAGGGTTGTCTTTGTCATACTTTGGTTGTTGCGTATTTGCAAACCCAAACTCCCATTTCTTCTGGTGCTTAAATGTCTGCTCAATTTTAACATCATATCGATAGGCAGCACCAAGTGATGAGATGTCCATAAAATCCATTTCAGTTTGGATGTATCTGTGTAGAGCCCCACAATATTTCAGAACCAAATGTCGTTCGGAGTCTTTGACACTCAACTTGGTGTGAAAAGTATGAAAGGTATTGGTTAACTTCAAAACTTCTTGGCACCTCTCTTGCCGCAGTGTGGTCCATCTCATGTACTGGTCCTCATAGTTGCCAATAGGGTAATATTGTTTCTTTACTGCATCCAAAAAAAATCCCAAGTGGGCTCGGCCACATATATTCCAGACTCCTCTGTGGAACTCTTCTCCCAGTAAGTTTCCCACCAATTTTTGACATGGGGGAGAGCCTTAAGGAGTGCGAAGATGATATTTTATCTCTCGAAAAAATTGTGAACAGAGAAATAACCTTCTAACAGATTTTACCATTTATGTAGGGCATCTGCATCTATCTCACCGTCAAATATCAGAATATCAAAATTGACATGTACCTTAAAAGGTGAGGTTCCTCCAAAGTGACCGCTTGATGAATATGTACCTGATGCTATCGGGAGGCATTGAAGGATATGGGAAAAATTCTCCAACATTTCGTCCCTCTGTCACGTGAGAGCTTCTTCAAGCAACAGACTTATAGGATCATCTGCTCCGTCGTTTTTATTTTCTTCCTCCATGAAGGGTTTCTTGGGCATGTGAGAGCAATTGTATTCAATAGAGACAATATTGAGACCCAACTTTCTATACTCAGACCTCGTCGGGGACATGCACTGAAAAATGATCAAGAGAAGCCTGCTCTGATACCACTAATTCGGATTATTTTCGGCACGAAATGAGAGTGGAGATATAATAAAGAAATGCACAGAGATATCACAGATATCCAATAATACAACAGAAATGTATTAGAGATGAAACCATAGGCACAAATATATAGTAATACACAATTTCTATTAATGAAATAAATGTACAAAGATAGTAAAAATATAGAGTGAAAGACTCGCTAGAATGGTGGCAGCTTATCTCTGAGAAGAGATGTGAGGGATACTCGCATTTGCAAGAAGATTATTTCAATGTGGATCTGAAGGCCTTTTTACAATAAACAGAAATTTCAAAAACCCTAGACATCCAAAAACCTAACCCTAGGAGATGAAGCGCCAAAAGCCATGTGGGCCCCATTTGGGTAAGTTAGTACATCAACTTCTCGAGGTCGTAACTTTTGCATACAATCTCTGTTTTAGGTGCATGATAGCCTGTTGGAAAGGTATCGTTGAGGATATTCATTGTAGGCACAATATCAAAGGAAAATTTATATTTCAAACATGTTTTCCCAAAAAACATCGTTTAGGGCCTCAAAACGTATCCGGAAGTGAAAACTGCTAAAAATAGTAAATTACCAAAATTGCCAGAAAATTGTTTTGAGCCAGTTGGAAAAGGTGGGTGGCCACCGATATCCACCTGTATCAATCCTCCCTCATTAGGAAGAAATTGTATCCATTTCATTAAGTTCCCAGGGGAGAGGAAAAAGCGTTTGCTGAATCTGAATCTTGGTGAGTTGCTTTCCTTGTTGGAGANGAAAAAAAAATACCCAGAATTTCTGCCAAAGAAAGTGCTCTGATACCACTTGCAAGATACCAGATATATAATATATGCAGAACATAAATAAAATACTATAAATGGCAGAATAATAGTAAAATATCTAGCATAATCTTCAGAATACACAAAAATGATATATGAAATAGCAATAGAAATAGCCCTTTGATTCAGAAAGAAATTTTCACAGGCCTCTTTGAGGGGGCAACCTCCAGTCGAGCAGCGCTCTTTTACAATAATCTCCAATCTATGGTTCTCATACCCTCGACCCTTATTTTTACTAAATATGTCTATTAAGAGAAGCATCTAGAGGAAGATCCTTCTAGAAGCGGAAGCTTCTATTAGGTCTTCTTACATTTGCCTTATTCTATTTTATTGAAAGACCTTATTAATATTGACCTTTATTACATTTGAATACATTGATCTACCTATGTGCAGGTTAGAACCTTAACACTGGATCAATCCTCTCTCCTTAAGAAGAAATGGTGTCAATTGCGTTGAGTTCTCGGGGGAGACGAAAAGGCGTTTGCTGAATTTGAATCTTGGTGAGCTGCTTGTCTTTTTGCAGACGTCGCGCTGCTCAGTTTGTGGAATTTTGTCACGAACCTATTGAGGCTGAGGTTGTTCAAAAATTAGAGCTACATGAAAGGAAAATGTGCATAAGGAATCTTTGCGCTTTGCTGCAACCTTGTCGACCTACTTCTGTTGGATAGAAGGTGCCTGGGGCGAGGCTGTAGTGGTTGCAGTGTCCTTTTGTTACTCTTTTTAAAAGATTGTGAAGAAGATGAATTTTTTAGTATGAGACACTACCTTGTGACACTTTTTAGGTTGAAAAATAGTTGGAACTACCTCTGGCATTCTGTAGAGATGACCCCCCAAAGTAACAATGATACTACAAGGTCGAGACTCATCAACTACATGGAGTCTCCACATATATGGTTGCCCCAAGAGAACATCACAGACATCCATTGGGGAAACATCACATAATACCTCATCCTTGAAGGGTTGGATATCATATGACAATTGACACTGTTGGCTGACACGAAGATCTCATCCTTGGCAAAGCCACCTGATGTTGTATGGTTATGTGTATGGTGTTGTTGACAATCCCAAATGTTTGATGAACTCTGCTGAGATGAGGTTCTTATGGCTTCATCTATCAACAATAAAATGTAGTGGGATCCCCTTCACCCACATCTATGAATGAAAAAGGTGCTCCCCCTCTTCAGGATCTGTTGGTTCTTTTAGTTGAATTGTTGCAGTCACGACAATAGCAGTGGGGTCTGCATCAATAATCTGTCCTTTATCAGTATTTTCATAATCAAATTTTAAATTAGGGTTTGGCTCCTTATATTTGATATTGAACACCAATGACTGTTTTGAGCAACATTCATCAATGTTGTTCCAGGGGATTTTGTAGAAATCGCACCATTTTTTGGTGTCCTTATTTATCTTCCTGTGACCCTTCTTTTCATGTGGCTTGGACTGGTTTTCGGGAGACTGTTTGTTAGGGTTGTCTTTGTCATACTTTGGTTGTTGCGTATTTGCAAACCCAAACTCCCATTTCTTCTGGTGCTTAAATGTCTGCTCAATTTTAACATCATATCGATAGGCAGCACCAAGTGATGAGATGTCCATAAAATCCATTTCAGTTTGGATGTATCTGTGTAGAGCCCCACAATATTTCAGAACCAAATGTCGTTCGGAGTCTTTGACACTCAACTTGGTGTGAAAAGTATGAAAGGTATTGGTTAACTTCAAAACTTCTTGGCACCTCTCTTGCCGCAGTGTGGTCCATCTCATGTACTGGTCCTCATAGTTGCCAATAGGGTAATATTGTTTCTTTACTGCATCCAAAAAAAATCCCAAGTGGGCTCGGCCACATATATTCCAAACTCCTCTGTGGAACTCTTCTCCCAGTAAGTTTCCCACCAATTTTTGACATGGGGGAGAGCCTTAAGGAGTGCGAAGATGATATTTTATCTCTCAAAAAAATTGTGAACAGAGAAATAACCTTCTAACAGATTTTACCATTTATGTAGGGCATCTGCATCTATCTCACCATCAAATATCATAATATCAAAATTGACATGTACCTTAAAAGGTGAGGTTCCTCCAAAGTGACCGCTTGATGAAGATGTACCTGATGCTATTGGGAGGCATTGAAGGATATGGGAAAAATTCTCCAACATTTCGTCCCTCTGTCACGTGAGAGCTTCTTCAAGCAACAGACTTATAGGATCATCTGCTCTGTCGTTTTTATTTTCTTCCTCCATGGAGGGTTTCTTGGGCATGTGAGAGAAATTGTATTCAATAGAGACAATATTGAGACCCAACTTTCTATACTTAGACCTCGTCGGGAACATGCACTGAAAAATGATCAAGAGCAGCCTGCTCTGATACCACTAATCTGGATTATTTTCGGCACGAAATGAGAGTGGAGATATAATAAAGAAATGCACAGAGATATCACAGATATCCAATAATACAACAGAAATGTATTAGAGATGAAACCATAGGCACAGATATATAGTAATACACAATTTCTATTAATGAAATAAATGTACAAAGATAGTAAAAATACAGAGTGAAAGACTCGCTAGAATGGTGGCAGCTTATCTCTGAGAAGAGATGTGAGGGATACTCGCATTTGAAAGAAGATTATTTCAATGTGGATCTGAAGGCCTTTTTACAATAAACAGAAATTTCAAAAACCCTAGACATCCAAAAACCTAACCCTAGGAGATGAAGCGCCAAAAGTCATGTGGGCCCCATTTGGGTAAGTTAGTACATCAACTTCTCGAGGTCGTAACTTTTGCATACAAACTCTGTTTTAGGTGCATGATAGCCTATTGGAAAGGTATCGTTGAGGATATTCATTGTAGGCACAATATCAAAGGAAAATTTATATTTCAAACATGTTTTCCCAAAAAACATCGTTTAGGGCCTCAAAACGTATCCGGAAGTGAAAACTGCTAAAAATAGTAAATTACCAAAATTGCCAGAAAATTGTTTTGAGCCAGTTGGAAAAGGTGGGTGGCCACCGATATCCACCTGTATCAATCCTCCCTCATTAGGAAGAAATTGTATCCATTTCATTAAGTTCCCAGGGGAGAGGAAAAAGCGTTTGCTGAATCTGAATCTTGGTGAGTTGCTTTCCTTGTTGGAGATGTCGCCTTGCTTAGTTTGTGGAAGTTTTTCACGAAACTGTTGAGGAAGAGGTTGTTCAACAAGTAGAGCTACATGAGAGGAAAATGTGCATAAGGAATATTTGCACTTTTTTGCAACCTTGTTGACCTGCTTCTGTTGGATAAAAGGTGCCTGGGGCGAGGTTGTAGTAGTTGCAGTGTCCTTCTGTTCCTCTTTTGAATAGATTGTGAAGAAGTTGAATTTTGCAGTATGAGATACTACCTTGAGAAACTTTTAAGGTGGAACAATAGTTGGAACTACCTTTTCTATTTTGTAGATATGACCCCCCAAAGTAACAATGACACTACGGGGTTGTGAATCATAAACAACATGGTGTCTCCACATATATGGTTGGCCCAAGAGAACATCACAGACATCTAGTGGGGAAACATCACATAATACCTCATCCTTGAAGGGTTGGATGCCATATGACAATTGGCACTGTTGGCTAACATAGATATCTCGTCCTTGGTGAAGCCACCCAATGTTGTATGGTTGCGAGTATGGTGTTGTCGACAATCCCAACTATTTGATGACCTCTACTGAGATGAGGTTATTCTAGCTTCTGCTATCAACAATAAAATGAAGTGGGGTCCCCTTCACCCACATATGTGAATGAAAAAGGCACTCCCCCTCTTAAGGATTTGTTGGTTCTTCTGGTTGAATTGATGCGGTTGCGAAAATAACAATGGGGTATGTTTCAATGATTTGTCCTTTACCATTATTTTCATAATTAGATTCTAAATTAGTGTTCGACTCCTTGTCTTTGATCTCGGACACCGATGACTATTTTGAGCGACATTCATCGGTGTTGTGCCAGGGTATTTTGTGGAAATCGCACCATTTTCCGGTGTCCTTCTTTGTCTTCCCATGACCCTTCATTTCCTGTGGCTTGGACTGGTTTTCAGAAGACTGTTTTCTAGGGTTGTCTTTGTCATACTTTGGTTGTTGCATATTTGCAAACCCGAACTCCTGTTTGTTTTGGTGCTTAAATTTCTTCTCGATTTTAACACTATATTGATAGACAACACCGAGTGATGAGATGTCCAAAAAAAACATTTCTGTTTGGATGTATCTTTGTAGAGCCCCACAGGATTTCAGAACCAAATGTCTTTCAGAGTCTTTGATACCCATCTTGGTACGTAAGGTATGGAAGGTATTGGTGAACTCCAGAACTGCTTGGCCTCTCTCTTTCCGCATTGTGGTCCATCTCATGTTCTGGTCCTCATAGTTTCCAACAGGGTAATACTGTTCCTCTGCTACATCCATAAAAAATCCCAAGTGGGCTCGACCCCATATATTCCAGACTCCTCTATGGAAATCTTCTCCCAGTAAGTTTCCCACCAATGTTTGACATGGGGGAGAGCCTTAAGGAGTGCAAAGATGATCTTTTCCTTATCAAAACAATTGTGAACAGAGAAATAACCTTCTAACAGATTTAACCATTTATATAGGGCATCTGCATCTATCTGACCTTCAAATATAGGAATATCAAAATTAACCTGTACCTTAAAAGGCGATGTTCCTTCAAAGTGGTTGCTTGATGAAGATGTGCATGATGCTATTGGGAGGCATTGAAGGATGAGGTAAAAATTCTCCATCATTTCATCCCTCTGTCGTGTGAGAGCATGCTCAAGCAACAAACTTATAGGATCATTTGTTCCGTCATTTTTATTTTCTTCCACCATGGAGGTTTTCTTGGGCATGCGAGAGCGATTGTCTTCAAGAGACACAAGCTCAAGACCCAAATTTCTATACTCGGACCTTGTCAGTGACATGCACTGAAAAACGATCAAGAGCATCCTGCTCTGATACCACTGATCCAAATTATTTTCGACACAAAATGAGAGTGGAGATATAATAAAGAAATGCACAAAGATATTGCGGATATCCAATAATATAACAGAAATGTATCAGAGATGCAACCATAGACACAGATATACAATTATACACGATTTCTATTAATGAAATAAATGTACAGAGACTGAAAAAATACAGAGTGAAAGACTCGCTAGAATGGTGGCAACTTATCTCTGAGAAGAGATGTGACTGTTACTAGCATTCACAAGAATATGATTACAATGTGGCTCTGAAGGCATTTTTACAATAAACAGGAATGCCAAAAACTTAACCCTAGGATATGAAGCATCAAAAGTCATGTGGGCCCCCATTTGGGTAAGTTAGTACATCAACTTCTCGGGGTTGTAATGTTTGCATACGATCTTCCTTTGAGGTGCATGATAGCCCGTTGGAAAGGTGTCTTCGAGGAGATTCATTTTAGGCACAATATCAAAGGAAATTTCATATTGAAATTTTTTTTTCCCAAAAAACATCGTCTAGGGCCTCAAAACGGCTCCAGAAGTGAAAACTACTAAAACTAGTAAATTATCAAAATTGTCAGAAAACTGTTTTGAGCCAGTTAGAAAAGGTGGGTGGCCACCAATATCCACATGAATCAAAATTAGATCCCTAGCACCATACATAATAAAGTGTATGTCTTGTTGAATCAACTATTTATGTTAAGGATCTCTACTTTGTAAATCTATTTACACCCATAGTATCAACATGGCAAGGTGCATCACTTGTCAAATCACATTGTTTATGATAGCTTCTCCCATTGTATCACACACCTATAAATATATAAATTCCTTGTAAGGATTCTATAGAAAAAGTTTTTCCTAGAAACAATTTGTAGGCAATAAAACAATAACAACTTATATAAACTTTTTGTAGAAGTATTAAAAGACATCGAAAATTATTGGCAAGGTTGTCGATGCTACAGTTTCATAATTTATATAATTTGATGTGTTAACCTCCATAATAGACCCCGACCATATTCCAGCTGCCAAAATCCAAAAAATAGTCTGAAATTACATAAGTAACAATTATCTGTGGGATAAGAGTAGAATTCGTTGTGTTATTGTTGTGCTACAGATACAGATAGTAATAAATCTCCATGTAGTTTTAATTTAAAATTTAGATAGCATTATAATCTCGGTGTATTAATAATTAAAACTTATGGCAATAAAATCTCTGTGTAGTAATAAATGCAATTTAATTATCAATAAATTTTCTGTTTAGTAATAATTAAATTCAGATGGAAATAAAAATTTGTGTAGTAATAATTGAAATTCAAATAGCAATTAAATTTTCTATGTAGTAATAATTGAAAGTCAAATAGCAAAAAAAAAAATTGTGTAGTAATAATTGAAATTCAAATGTTATTCGCTGCNTGTATCAATCCTCCCTCATTAGGAAGAAATTGTATCCATTTCATTAAGTTCCCAGGGGAGAGGAAAAAGCGTTTGCTGAATCTGAATCTTGGTGAGTTGCTTTCCTTGTTGGAGACGTCGCCCTGCTTAGTTTGTGGAAGTTTGTCACGAAACTGTTGAGGAAGAGGTTGTTCAACAAGTAGAGCTACATGAGAGGACAATGTGCATAAGGAATATTTTCACTTTTTTGCAACCTTGTTGACCTGCTTCTGTTGGATAAAAAGTGCCTGGGGCGAGGTTGTAGTAGTTGCAGTGTCCTTCTGTTCCTCTTTTGAATAGATTGTGAAGAAGTTGAATTTTGCAGTATGAGATACTACCTTGAGAAACTTTTTAGGTGGAACAATAGTTGGAACTACCTTTTCTATTTTGTAGATATGACCCCCCAAAGTAACAATGACACTACGGGGTTGTGAATCATAAACAACATGGTGTCTCCACATATATGGTTGGCCCAAGAGAACATCACAGACATCTAGTGGGGAAACATCACATAATACCTCATCCTTGAAGGGTTGGATGCCATATGACAATTGGCACTGTTGGCTACCATAGATATCTCGTCCTTGGTGAAGCCACCCAATGTTGTATGGTTGCGAGTATGGTGTTGTCGACAATCCCAACTGTTTGATGACCTCTACTGAGATGAGATTATTCTAGCTTCTGCTATCAACAATAAAATGCAGTGGGGTCCCCTTCACCCACATCTGTGAATGAAAAAGGCACTCCCCCTCTTAAGGATCTGTTGGTTCTTCTGGTTGAATTGATGCGGTTGCGACAATAACAATGGGGTATGTTTCAATGATTTGTCCTTTACCATTATTTTCATAATTAGATTCTAAATCAGTGTTCGACTCCTTGTCTTTGATATCGGACACCGATGACTATTTTGAGCGACATTCATCGGTGTTGTGCCAGGGTATTTTGTGGAAATCGCACCATTTTCCGGTGTCCTTCTTTGTCTTCCCATGACCCTTCATTTCCTATGGCTTGGACTGGTTTTCAGAAGACTGTTTGCTAGGGTTGTCTTTGTCATACTTTGGTTGTTGCATATTTGCAAACCTGAACTCCTGTTTGTTCTGGTGCTTAAATTTCTTCTCGATTTTAACACTATATTGATAGACAACACCGAGTGATGAGATGTCCAAAAAAAACATTTCTGTTTGGATGTATCTTTGTAGAGCCCCACGGGATTTCAGAACCAAATGTCTTTCAGAGTCTTTGATACCCATCTTGGTACGTAAGGTATGGAAGGTATTGGTGAACTCCAAAACTGCTTGGCCTCTCTCTTTCCGCATTGTGGTCCATCTCATGTTCTGGTCCTCATAGTTGCCAACAGGGTAATACTGTTCCTCTACTGCATCCATAAAAAATCCCAAGTGGGCTCGACCCCATATATTCCAGACTCCTCTATGGAAATATTCTCCCAGTAAGTTTCCCACCAATGTTTGACATGGGGGAGAGCCTTAAGGAGTGCAAAGATGATCTTTTCCTTGCCAAAACAATTGTGAACAGAGAAATAACCTTCTAACAGATTTAACCATTTATATAGGGCATCTGCATCTATCTGACCTTCAAATATAGGAATATCAAAATTAACCTGTACCTTAAAAGGCGATGTTCCTTCAAAGTGGTTGCTTGATGAAGATGTGCATGATGCTATTGGGAGGCATTGAAGGATGAGGTAAAAATTCTCCATCATTTCATCCCTCTGTCGTGTGAGAGCATGCTCAAGCAACAAACTTATAGGATCATTTGTTCCGTCATTTTTATTTTCTTCCACCATGGAGGTTTTCTTGGGCATGCGAGAGCGATTGTCTTCAAGAGACACAAGCTCAAGACCCAAATTTCTATACTCGGACCTTGTCAGTGACATGCACTGAAAAACGATCAAGAGCATCCTGCTCTGATACCACTGATCCAAATTATTTTCGACACAAAATGAGAGTGGAGATATAATAAAGAAATGCACAAAGATATTGCGGATATCCAATAATATAACAGAAATGTATCAGAGATGCAACCATAGACACAGATATACAATTATACACGATTTCTATTAATGAAATAAATGTACAGAGACTGAAAAAATACAGAGTGAAAGACTCGCTAGAATGGTGGCAACTTATCTCTGAGAAGAGATGTGACTGTTACTAGCATTCACAAGAATATGATTACAATGTGGCTCTGAAGGCATTTTTACAATAAACAGGAATGCCAAAAACTTAACCCTAGGATATGAAGCATCAAAAGTCATGTGGGCCCCCATTTGGGTAAGTTAGTACATCAACTTCTCGGGGTTGTAATGTTTGCATACGATCTTCCTTTGAGGTGCATGATAGCCCGTTGGAAAGGTGTCTTCGAGGAGATTCATTTTAGGCACAATATCAAAGGAAATTTCATATTGAAATTTTTTTTTCCCAAAAAACATCGTCTAGGGCCTCAAAACGGCTCCAGAAGTGAAAACTACTAAAACTAGTAAATTATCAAAATTGTCAGAAAACTGTTTTGAGCCAGTTAGAAAAGGTGGGTGGCCACCAATATCCACATGAATCAAAATTAGATCCCTAGCACCATACATAATAAAGTGTATGTCTTGTTGAATCAACTATTTATGTTAAGGATCTCTACTTTGTAAATCTATTTACACCCATAGTATCAACATGGCAAGGTGCATCACTTGTCAAATCACATTGTTTATGATAGCTTCTCCCATTGTATCACACACCTATAAATATATAAATTCCTTGTAAGGATTCTATAGAAAAAGTTTTTCCTAGAAACAATTTGTAGGCAATAAAACAATAACAACTTATATAAACTTTTTGTAGAAGTATTAAAAGACATCGAAAATTATTGGCAAGGTTGTCGATGCTACAGTTTCATAATTTATATAATTTGATGTGTTAACCTCCATAATAGACCCCGACCATATTCCAGCTGCCAAAATCCAAAAAATAGTCTGAAATTACATAAGTAACAATTATCTGTGGGATAAGAGTAGAATTCGTTGTGTTATTGTTGTGCTACAGATACAGATAGTAATAAATCTCCATGTAGTTTTAATTTAAAATTTAGATAGCATTATAATCTCGGTGTATTAATAATTAAAACTTATGGCAATAAAATCTCTGTGTAGTAATAAATGCAATTTAATTATCAATAAATTTTCTGTTTAGTAATAATTAAATTCAGATGGAAATAAAAATTTGTGTAGTAATAATTGAAATTCAAATAGCAATTAAATTTTCTATGTAGTAATAATTGAAAGTCAAATAGCAAAAAAAAAAATTGTGTAGTAATAATTGAAATTCAAATGTTATTCGCTGCCAAAAAAGGGGAAATCAACACCTGGAAAACCACTCACTTTTGGGACGAATCGTTGTGTTGCAACGGATGACTATTAAAGAGAAAATTTAGGTGAAATAAAATCCAAGGGCGCTGCCACTTGACAACCTAGGATTTCAATTTAATTAGTAATAAGACTCTTCACATTCCAATTTGAAAACCTTTAAAGTTGAGTTAACAAAAAAAAATGATGGATTGACTTTATTGGCATAAGGCAGAAACTTCCAAGGGAACCGCCACTGCCAAGGCTCAAACTAAAAACACACTGCTCCATTCTAGATGTGCTCAGGATTGTACATGCGGGAATTAACAACCTGCCAGTTGATTTTCATTAACACTTACTTCATATTTTCTCCGTTGTATTCTGATTGGTCGACCCTCACCAGAGAGACCCGTGTTCAATTCCCCGCAATGGAATTCGTTTATTTCTAAAACCTTTTTGCAGTAACTGAGACATTTTTACAGTAGGGAAAATGTTTATCATTTGGTTTTGTTCTTGTAGTAAACGGTTGGATATTCTTGATGTGTTTATCGTATCCTTTTCAATAATTTTTTTTGTATATTTACTATTTTAAATAGAAATTTGAATATATATAACAATGAGTGTGATCATTCAAAAACCATTCTTTGTCAATTTCAAAAACCTTAAAAAGTCCCTAATGTCATTGTTCTTCGTCCGAAAGCCTATTTACTACACACATCAAAATGATTTGTCATACAGACTTTTCTAACAAAAAATTGCATCCAGATCTTCTCCGTGGAGAAACAAAATAATGAAACAACGCAAATTTATGAGCATCTTTCATGCAGTTTTTAGCCAGTTGTTGTGGCTAGTATCCTCATTGGGTGTTAATCATATAAGCCATCTGATAGTGGCTGGGAGATGGGACCTTTCTACTACCTCCTGTGAGGGATCAATGTTCAACTTTTAATGAAATCCAACTGGACTAAAAGACAAAAACACAAGGCAAGGAGTGGAAGGCATTACATAAAAATTTATGAATAGATTCCACCTAATGCGCCCTAGTCGGTTATAAAAGAAAAAAAAAATGCGTTCAAGGAATAAATAAAACATGGGCAGGGGTTAGAAAAAATGCAAGCAAGGTTTTGAGTCTAGGGCTCATTCTGGCCATGTGAAAACTAGGCAATAACTCCATAAATAAAAGATACACAGAGATAACAGGAAAAAACTAATAGGTTCCACCGTCCTATGTTACAAGAATTACTGTAAATATCAACTCAAACTTATGGTACTTTTCCTATTGATCAACTAAAGTTAACAAGGAATTCAGTGTTGAGTATAATGTCTATTGTTAACGTTTTATTTTATAGCAATCGCAGTACTCAATAAGTTGACAAAAAATTCATAAAAATGAACATTTTTCATTAAACAATTGGGGAATAATTGAAACTAATTCGTTTCCACAGTTTCAATTCTAAGATAGAAATAAAATTATTGAATTACATTTCACCATTGTTGTCCAAATCAATTTCAACCTTCACCATCATAGATATTCATGTACAGAAAATTTAGACCCAATTTTTCTTTTATTTTTAAACAAAACAATAGCACTTGCTTACTTGTAACTGACAACGAATAACCAGAAGTCCCTATCCCATGCTTGTGATCCTTCTGAGTCCTTCTCACGCTCCATCCAAGTGTTTCTTTTCAACTGTTGAGACCTCACTGATACCTCCTAGCCAATGCTAGGGTACTCTTATTCCCCCTGAGCCCCCCTGAGCCCCCCCGAGCCGCAAAGGAGCCATGCACACAATACTAGAGAATTCTAGCTTCTCAACACTCCTTGAAAGGTCGAGCTACCACTCATCACTCAAGCTGGGTATCCCCACTCCCACAAGAGAAAATTCAATCAAGATAAAATTTTGGCACCGTAACGTTACGCAATCTAGATGTGATCCATACTCCTCCTCTACCATCCTTTTTATAGAGTTGTTAAGTGATTAGTTTCCCAAACCCTCATTATAATCCTTATTATTAAATTTAATTAGGGAAAACCTCCCCTTTACACATGTCACCGGATCCCCTAGTTTCACCAGAAAATTAATTTATCAATTAATTAAATTTGCCTATTTCTCTCACCCACCTAAAAGCATTCCTAAAAACGCTCATCGGTGTCCCAATATTCCCTGACAATTCTTAAATAACTTACGCCTTACTTAAATATTAGTTGAGTTCATAAATAGAAAGTTCCAAAGGCTAGATTCCTTACTAAGTTTGGCATTCCCCTTTTTCTTTAAGTTTCCCCCTTTCTTTAAGTTTCCCTTTATTTTAAGTTTCACCCTTTTTCCTTTTAACTAAAAACCAAATTTAGCAAGTGTAGACTAAAACAACCATTTACCCTTTTAATAAATTTAATCCTCCATTATAATTTTTACTTTAATAATTAAAGTTTGAATTTCTTACCCCCCCTTTCTTGTTACATGTCTATTTAGTTTTTCTTTGTCCACATGCTCTACTTAGACCTAGGTTTTAATTTCACTACGTTGGGTGACAATTTTTAAGGGAACTTTTAGTTATTAAACTTTACTCATACCATCATCTATTTTAAGGCCGGCCAGGTCCTAAGGGGGCATATTTTTCTAGGCACTAGGTTTATTAACTTACCACAGTTAAAATCGTGACGTGCCCTTCAAAATGCATTATGTGCTTCAAGGGTGCCACTTACCTCTTATTTTTTATTTGCATGAATTGTCGTTCAAGATGCACTGCATGCTCCAAGGGTTCCACTCCCCTCTTCTATTTTATTTGTGTGACATGCCCTTCAATATGCACTACATGCTCCAAGGGTGTCACTCGCCTCTTGACTGAATTTGGTAGATGTCAAACCCCTGGAGTTAATACTCCGTTAGGTGATATTGTGGGAGACTAAGGGCCTCTAAGGAATAAGGACCCTGCCTTATTTCTCACCCCTTAGAATCATCGTGAGTGACTGTCATAGTATGCCATCATGGCATCGTGGGTATTCTCTAACTAGGTAATCGTTAACCTACAGTTTGAGCCACGACGGGAGTGCTAGTAGGATGTGGCAGGGTTGTTTCCACACCTCTCCCTTAATGTCTCTGGTTGTCGTGTGTGACCCCTTTACTCCAAATGTGAGTCTGGTCGACAATCTATCGTCATCCTACATCCATCAACGAATCATGTCAGCAATAACAATAAACATCATAATATCTAATCATATGTACATATGTCACATCAATAACATTCAAACCCTAACAGTCCACTCCCTGACTCGATCTGGAGTCCATGGAGTTCCATCGATGCCTCGACATCCTCAAACGTCTAGAGTCTTGCACACTTAGGAGAACCCAATCAATAGCACCTGTCGATATAAATACAACAGAATAACATATCATCAAATCCACAATATCTCATAATCATAATCAAAACAACCAATCATATAAAGAACCAGATCAGTTGCATGCAAGTGTCCTCAAAGAATATGTCCTCTCAGTGTGTTCAAGAGAGGGATTTTACAATTGGTCTCAAGGGACAAACTACAAGGAAAGTGAAGTGGTATGAGAGGAACCAAATTTCCAACAGGTTCCCTCATCTATCCTTGGCATATTTTGGGGACCAAAAGCTTCATAGTGGGGAGATGTGATATGAATCATATCCAAGAAGAAAAATTGGCTATTGACAGAAGATCCAAGATGATCAACACATGCATTGTGAAGGCTATGGATGACGAAGGAAATCAACTTATTGGCCTGAAGGGCCCCATGCCATCATGATTGATGTCCAATTTTGTATGTAATGTATGTAAAGTCGGGCAGTATATTATTGTATAAAATAAATAATGAGATGTTTAGAATACATTTTCCATGCATGAGAAAAGACAAACAAATAAACAAAAGAAGGAGAAGCGGACTAGAGAGAAGTTGAAGCGTTGGGGATGCCTAACCTTCTAGCTATCGTCTCGGTTGACTCAATATTCTATATCATGTTTCCCCACAATTAGAAATGGATTCTTTGGGGTTCATGGTACTTGCCCATTGCTGAATAATAAAGAGCTTGACCAAAGCCAAAAGAATGTTGGTTTTCTAGTTTGGGTTTCCAAGGTAAATTCTAAGTTGTGTGTGTGTTAGTCATGTTTAAATTTCATTGCCTATGGATGAAATTGTCTGCATTATAATTTAATGAATGGTTAATGGAGTGTATTGTAATTTAATGGATACATGCATACAATCTAGCATAGAGAACTATGTGTCGATTATGGTTTGAGATTGTATTGTATTAAATTCTCTTTGTAATCCAGTGTTGCTTGAACATTTACTAAGTTTCAAGACATTTTTCTTTGTTGTGGAAGATCCAATTCGACTTCAAGGTGTTTTTAGTTGACGTGAGATCATCAAAATCTCCTTTGGGCATTTTTATGTGCAGTGGGTTTCTAAAAACGTCCTTAAAACATTTTTTACATGTCGTGGGATATCAAATTCTCCCTGTAGAATTTATCCTTAGTTGTTGGATGCTAAATTTGACTTCCCAGAGTTTTCCCTTCACGTGGTTTCCAAATCCTCCATTTAACTATTTATCTTAATCTCAGGTCAACTCATTTTCAACGAGCTTCATTATTGGTCAATTTCCCATTCCTCACTCGATTGAAAGCCATCCATAATCGACCCAATCTACCCACACTTTGAGTGGGGTTTATTTTATTCATTTTGACTCCCTTGGTTGACCCAACTTGGGTCAACTCGACTTGGTCAACTTGCTTGGATTCCGACTCGATTTGCCTCTCTCCAGATTCAGTTTTCCGACTTGAGTTGTTTTCTTCTAAATTAATTATCTGATTTGAATTCTGGTAGTCGACTTCCTCTTCATGTGGTCTAATATAATTGAGTGGTTGAGTATTTATAATTACAAAAAGAGAGCATAAATTGAGTTACAACAAAGGGTTCTGTGTTGGTGAGACATATAGGCTATAAGTCTTTCATTTACAAATCAACTAATGAGTTAGAATATTATATTTATTTATTTTTACTAGAAGAATCAACAACTATTTGGGCATGTACTCACGTGATACATGATCATGTTATCCAATTTCTACCACTATAACCTCCAGGCATGCCAATGTGGCCCCTCATGTGAGAGTTAGAATATTATATTGAGTACTACTAGTTCTAGCATTAAAATCTCCAAGAACAAGAATATCCTCTTTTTGTTTGAGGATGACAATATCATTCTCTAAGTTAATAAAAGGGTGGTCAATTGCAAGACTATAATTATTGTAGAAGGTAGAGTACTCGAAAGAGGAAAAGTAAAAAACAGCAAGGAAAACTCTATCCTTGTATTCAGAAGTGATGTTCAGCTAGATATATTGGTTATAGGGATCACTCTTATACACCTTAATATTTGAGTTAAGATCCTTCTTGATGAAAAAAAAATACCACTTATAACCCTATGCATCAAATTTTTCTTCCAATTGAGAAGGGTATATCCATTTTATTACCTCTTAAGTGTACTTCTTGAGATATCAAGTCCTTAACACAAATTAGAGAAAACCTGGAGAAACTCATAAATGTTTCCCACTATCACCTTGACAACACTTCTCTCACTTTAGAACTAGTGTATTTCCATTGACTCTCTTGGACTCATTGGAGATGAGAAACATAGCTCTAATGATGACACCCAAAGACAACACTTCTCTAAGACTATAAATTATGACACATGGAAGCATAAGATGGTAGGGTTGATGTGCGCATAGCATGAACATGTTGTATTCATTAACTATGATCTAATTCATCCTATATCTGTGTGTTTTATTATACCATCCTTTGATTATCACGGTTGATGTGGGTATTGTGGATCTTTTTCTTGGACTTAAGAATTCATTCATTTGTTTCATGAAGACACTTTTCTTGGCATTCGAACTCATATGCTTGATATTGGAGCATTCCTTTGATTAGGTTCATTGGAGGTTCTTCGCTCACTATTTTTCACCCAACCTTACTTTCTCCTTCGTCAAGCACAACCTTCACTCGCATCATAGAGAACACATTTTGAACATGGTTTCTTTTTTTAGTTGACTTAAACTTACTCATATTCTCATTTCTTTGCTCAATAATTATAACTTTCTTTTTCTTAATGTTTTTCATCCTACGTTTGGAATCCTTTCATTGAGAATGTTGATTTCCTTCCCCCACCAAGCACCCACTTCAAGCAAAAATTCTTCACTCAGTGGACTTATACTTGTTCACTTTTTTCATCACTAGATAATTAAACTCCTCTTCCAAATAGTTTCCAAAGAATTATCATACACAACAAGAATCAAATAGTGAATCAAGTAGGTAGGTAAGCCACAAATTATCATTAATCCAAGCTTTAGGTAAACAATGGTTTGACAATAGCAAATCATGACTTTCATGGTTACAAAGAACAACATGGGATAGAAATATGACTACTTTTTCTCTTATATAATTCAAACATCCAAGAGGTATATAGGAATAAACGTGAACAATATAATCATATTTCTCCACTTGGAATCTAGATTGCAACATTGTTATTCTAGATCTAATTTACAAGAGAGAAAAGAAGAATAGGCCCAATGTCCCTGTTGTGATCTTCATATGTTCCATTCCTTTAGAAACAACATTACTCTAGTATCATTCCTTCATCATCCAACCCTTTAGACATCTTCAATTCCTCATCGATAACCAATGGAATTGCCATACATTTGGTAGAGTTAGAATTGCAATGATGCTCTATCCTCAAATTTAGTCATACTTGTTCAATCGCTTCTCTAATTGATCATCATAATAGAGTCAAATATGATATTTGTTTGTTTTATATAGTCCAATTTGATCATGGAATTATTTATTATTTCTTCTTGTTACTGTTATTTCTAGTTTCTTGATTCATCCTTTGTTACACTCATATGATACCATCTAAGTGACTTCTATCTTTTCCAAGAAGATAAAGATCATAGCGTGTGAATTTTTTGTGAATCCCCATCCCTCTCATATCATGAATTCATCCATGTTTCATGTTTACATGGCCTCCAATGTTTTGACATCAATGCTAGTATGGTGTCATGACACTTGGCTAGGCTAGTTGGAGATAGGAAACTTAGTGCTAGAAAGGAAACCCAACAACAACACTTCTCCACGATTGTAAATCATGATAAATGGCATCATAATATTGTGGGGTTAATGTTTACATAACATAGGTACACCACACTTCTTTATGCACCAACTAGGATCTGACTCATCCTCCATCTGGGTGCTTTATTTTGGCATTCTTCAATTGCTATAGTCATTATTTTTCTTAATAATTCATTCATTTGTTGCATGCCATATCTTTTCTTGACACTTATATTACTATTCTTGATGGTTGATAATTCCTTTGATTAGGTTCATTGTGGGTTCTTTGCTTGTTTTTTCACACAACATTACTTTATCCTTTGTTGACGACCTTGATTCTCATTTCTAAGCACATGTTCCAAGAAACATTTCTTTTCTTGGTTGACTTACACTTAGTCAACTTTTCATTGCTTTGCTTGATAATTATTTGGATTTATTTTCCTCATTATTTGTTGACCTGCATCTATCATATTTTCACTAAGCATGTTGATTCCCTTTTCCCTTGAGCACCTTCCTTAAGTAAAACATCTTTGCTGGATAGACTTATATCCAAGGTATTTCATGCTCCTTTTTTCTCCACTACCTTCGACACCTTTTATGCTCACTATCACACACACCTTTCTTCTCACCGAGAACAATCATTCTTTCACCATCAAGTGAGGGCCCTAAGCATAAAATTATTTTCTTATTGTATTCACATTGGAACAATTTTCTATCAATTTATTCTTCCTTTTCTTGAAATATATTTCTCCCCTTTGCTTGACAAGTTAATGGAACTTCTTGTTTCAATCTCATTGAGCACGGTTACATTCAACCTATAATTGAGTGAAAATCATGTGCACAAAATCATTTTCGCATTGTGTTGAACTTTTCCAATTTTTCTCAATTTTCATCCTTATGCTCATAATTTGATCATGATGGTGTCCTAGAATGAATTTCTTCAACAATTTTGTGGATCTCTTGCAAGATATGATAGCATAAAGAATTATTTTATAGTCTTGAATTTGGGAAACGTTTTAAATCTTGAAACAGGATTTTGAGTGCTAACACACTTAAACCGGGATTCAAGATTCTTCATATTCCCATTTTCAACAAGCAATATAAGATCAGTTGTGGTTTGTATCCAACTTAGGGAAAGAACCTTCGTCTAAGGGAATCGTCGAGTAATCCATATGGGGAACCTAATTTTTCTCAATCCTTCTTTGTTAGTTTAGAAGTTATCCTTTATTACTTCTCTTATATTACCTATTATTGTTTATTCTCTTGCTTTCCTAACATCTTTGACTTTTTAGACTTCATTTATCAATTTGGCTTGGTTTTGGGGCATAAGGTCTTGGCTTAGGAATGTACCTGGACTTTTTTAATTTTGAAACTTTTCTTTGAATGTTTAGATTTGTTTCAACTAATTCCACCATTATAATTAGACTCCTCTTACCATTGATGTTTTTACCAAATTATTCTCTCAACTTTCAAAATCCTTGAGTTTCCAATTTCTAATTTAATTTTTACAATGTTGCACCATCCAATGGTGTGTCATAAATTCAGAGCCTACTATACAAAACATAACATGGTGGTGAGGCTCATTTCAAAGTACTGTTTCGCGATGGGTATGCTAATATGTAGGGTCTCTTCTCTTATATTGCATATTATTGTCCATTCACTTGATTTCCTTACATCTTTGACTTTTTGGACTTCCTTTCTCAATCTGGATTTGTTTTTGTGTGATAAGGTCTTGGTTTATGAATATACCCCATATTTTTAATTTATAAACTTTGCTTTGAATGTTTAGTTTTGTTTCAACTAATTCCACCTTTATAATTAGAATCCTCTTATTATTGATGTTTTTACCAATTCTCTCATCTTTCAAAAACCCAAAGTTTCCAATTTCTAATTTGTTTTGTACAAAGTTGCACCATCCAATGGTGTATCATAAATTTAGAGCCTACCATACAAAAAATCACATGGTGGTGAGGCCCATTTCAGAGTATCAGGGTTATAATGGGTATGATAATATGCAGGGGCTTACTACATGAATGAATATTATATTTCATTTAAGTTTACATCTACCTTTCCTTCAAAGGACATAGAAAAAACGATGAATGTATAGATGAAACAAGAGATAGTGGTGATTGTAACATCCCACTCTTGCGTGCACTGAGAAAAATTATTTTTTAGGACACTTTCTTGCAAGTGATCCAGATTATTATACTATCGGGTGCTTGATTATGAGTATGAGGAATTATGGATATGATGACATGTTATTTTGTTGTATTGACATACACAGGTGATATTGAATCGGTTCTCCTGAGTGTGCAGGATTTTGGACCTCGAGGATGCAGAGGAATCGATGAAACCCTTGGACTCCGGATCAAGTCAAGGAGTGGACTATTGGGGTTTGATTATTGTATATATGATATATGTGCCTCTGATTAGATGTTATGATTATGGATTTTATTTCTGACATGATTCATTGATGATGCAGGCTAACGGTAGCTTGCTGACCAAACTCACATGTGGAGTAAAGGGGTCACGCACAACAACCATAGACGTTGAGGGAGAGGTGAGGACAGCAGCCCTGTTGCATCCTACTAGCACTCCCACCGTGGCTCGAACTGTAGGTTAACGATTACCTAGTTCGAGAAGACCCATGATGTTGTGAGGGAAGACTGCGACAATCACTCATGATGATCCTAAGAGGCGTGCAATAAGGCAAGGGCCTTATTCCTTAGAGGCCCTTAGTTTCCCACAAGATCACCTGGTGGAGTATTGACTCCAGGGGTTTTTGATGTCTACCAAGTCAATAAAGAAGCGAGTATCACCCTTGGAGCACGTAGTGCGTCCTAAAGGGCATGCCACACAAGAAAGACGGAAAGAGGCGAGTGGCACCCTTGGATAACGTAGTGCGTCCTAAAGGGAACATCGCTCAAGGGAAAAAAAATGAGGTGAGTGGCACCCTTGGAGAACCTAGTGCATCCTAAAGGGCACGTCATGTTGTTAACTAATAAGTGATTAAACCTAGATGGCCTTAGAACGAATAATGTGATAAGAAAAAATTTAAAACAATTTCCCTAATAAAATGTCGCCCAGCCTCAGAAATTAAAATCTAGGTCTAAGTGATACTTGTGGTATATATATATATATATACCACAAGTATCACTTAGACCTAGATTTTAATTTCTGAGGCTGGGATCATTAAACATGTGACAAAAAGGGGGTAATAAATTCGATTAATTTATTAAAATCAAATTATATTGAGGGATTAAAATTTTAAAAGTGAATTGATTGTCTTTCTACATATGCTAATTAAAATTTAGTAATTAAAAGGGAAGAGGGGAAAAAGGTAATTTTCTACACTTGCTAATTTGAGTTTTAGATACTAAGGGGAAAAGGGGGAAACATAATGAAAAGGGGAAACATAAGGAAAAAGCAGAATGACTAACTTAGTAAGGAATCTTGCCTTTAAGAACTTTCTAAATTGAACTCAACTAGGGATTTAGTAAGGGCATAAGTCATTAAAATGTGTAAGGGAATATGGGGACACCTAGGAGAGATTCTAGGAATTATTTTAGGTGCGTGATGGAAATAAGAGTAAATAATTAATTAATGAAATTAATTTCTGGTGCAACTAAGGGGACAGGTGACATGTGTGCGGGGGAGGATTTTTTTGAATTAATTTATCGAAAATTAAATTAATGGGAATTTGGGAAAGAAATCACTTAGAAACTCTATATAAAGGATGGAGGAGGAGGAGTATGGATATCTTCTTGGATGGTAACATTACACTGTAGAATTTTTTACTTGACTAACTTATCTTGTGGGAGTTGGGATACCCAGCTGGACGACGAGTGGTAGCTAGGACTTGTGAGGCGAGATGGGAGCTAGTTGTTATTTGGTTTAGTGTGTGTGGCCCCTTTGTGGCTCAAGGGGCTAAGGGGGAAGAAGAGTACCCCTAGCATTGTTGGGAGGTACCAGTGAAGTCACAGCGGATGAAAAGAAGGAGCGGGACGGAGCGCGTGGGACAATGACTTGGAGTTGTCACCTTGGGCGACGTTATTGTTGGGCTCTAAAGATTTCTAAAAACAACTTTAGTTTAACATTAATTTATCAACCCGAGGATTCATATTTTATCTCAAGAATATCAACAAAGTATATGCAAATAGCTCATAAAGGTTAAAATCACATAGTTAAAGCAAACCTGAGTTTATCAACAATCAAGTTCCTCAAATATTTACTAAAGATTCTGAGACTAAGATCTTACTCAATGTAATTGAAATTTGATTACTAACATGTTGCGAATGAAAAAGAACTAACTAATCTATTGAATTCATTTAACTAAAAAGAAGTAATTGAATCTAAGAAAAGACTTATAGAAGTAACTATCAATTATAAATCAAATTGTTGGAAAGGAAATAGCGAATTACTCTATCTGTAGAAAGAAAAAAACAATTATAATCTAATAGAAAGGGAAAACAAATGTAACTTAACTGAAAGGAAAAACAATTGTAAATTAATTGAAAGGAATGACAAATGTAACTTAATTGAAAGGAACAATGGATGTGAATCTAAGGAAAAGGAAAAGAACGTATGAAAATGTGAGGAACTGTCAAGCAGCAAACTACAACAATGGAAGTTGGAACAACAATCATTGACATTCAAACCAAAACATCTATCTCTTATAAGCAATCAACAATAAATCATTAACACACTTGTGCATCTATCTTTAACTATTGTAAAGGAAATTTAAATCATAAAATAGAAATCAAAACTAATACGATTACAGATTGAAACAGTAACTCCTTCAGACTGGGCCCTTGTTCCTCAGAAGCACTGTCACTAGAAACTCAATATGTAGAAATGGTGAAAATGTTCAAATATTTTATTGATTCCATAGTTGGTACAAAATTTACAAACACTGCTTGCGCAGAGCAATTCTAAGTTCTGAATACTTAGATACAATTCTTCTCTATCCTCTTTCAGTATCTATTACCCTCTATATATCACAATAATCTGAGTAAATTAAGGCATCTAGAGGATCAAGAGATTCTTGGGATTGCTTTACTATTATAAAGTTACAATATAGAAAATTAATCATCTTCAAAATTTCTTTGTGCCAAAAGTCCTCAACCTCCAATAGCTTGTGCATCTTAACGATCTCCTTTGCTATCTCAGGTTTGACAACATCTATCCAATCCTGTAACAAAATCAAACAATTCCAATCGTGTTTTAGAATATTATTTAATATAACTTAAATAATAAAGCTAGAAGACATATTAATCATTTTCTATCCTATTTATCCCTAATTAACCGAAAAGTCAATCAAGATTATATCATGAATTGTAGGAATAAGGAAGATATTTGTACCTTTTTCATAACCCAACATACCCCCCATCTTACCTTCTTTCATGTCCTCATGCAAGCTGAGATCTTACATGTAAAGTAGTGATGTTGTAAGGAGGAAAAGTTGGTTCACTGGGTCATTTGAACCCATTGCTTCTTTTGAGCTCTACAAAAGAAGCATCCTCCCTCTTCTTATTAATTTGATAATCCTTCTGGTAACTTTCTAGAAGAAACCAAAGGATAGGGGGATTATATCTGCACCCAATCCAAGAAGTCCCTTCCTCCTAGAGCATTCTAGAATACCTTTCCACTCTGAAGGTAGCTGCAAATAAATTCTTGAACCCAAAGGGTTCCCTACTTTTGACTTCATTGGAGGATGGATCCCACCTCACCTTAGAAGCAGCAAGAGCTTCTTCTTTGATTTCTCTAAAATATATGATGTTTGCACATATAAACTGTCAATGG
>JZKD02S1695152.1:63142-106472 GCA_000966675.3 Picea glauca | reverse complement strand
TAAAATTTTGGTGATTTTTAAGGTAAAATAATTTTATCCTATAGAATTTGGGCAAATCATTTTTAAAATAGCGAATCTTGTTTTTGGAAAAACCATGGAAAATTAGCCCATGAACAAAATTTAGCCCCTAAAATCATCTATGTTTGGGACCTATTCCATTAGATTCATCTCTTCTCCCTTATCACATTCATCCATATCATTTTTCTGCAAAAATTTCTGACCCCGCCCACTCCCTTTTCAGTTCACCCATCCTCATGGCCCATACACGTAGCCAAGAACTAGAGTCTCACTTCAACACCTTGCAATCTGGTTTCCTCGAGACCCAACAAGAAGTGCAACAACTCAGTGCTACTATTGCCTCCCGTGATGCTTCCATAAATGCATCTGTAAATGTAGCCGTCCAATCCGCAATGGCGGAAGTCAAACACAAACTAATCACCCATCTTGAATCTGTCTTTGCATCACTCTGCACCAAACTCAAGATCCCTACCGATGACTCTTTTTCTGATGCACATAAAAAGACTGAAGGTGAAACTTCTTCCCATTCTTTTCAACCCCATCACTTTCAACAGGACATACGCCTTCCTGAAAAACATCCTGAAAAATAAACCAGAAATCACTGACATCAACCCTCCCTCCGACCCTCCCGAAGTGGAACTGATCATTTCCCTCAATGCTCTCACTGGCTTCTATGCCCCCCAAACCCTCAAGTTAATTGGTTACATCAAGCACCGAAAGGTCATCATTTTGGTTGATAGTGTCAGCACCCACAATTTTATTCATCACCGCATTGCCCAAGAAACCCATTGCTACATCCATGCTGTCAACAATTTCCAAATCATGATTGCCAATGGTGTTTCTATGAAATGTGGCGGGCGCTGTGAAAATGTTCATCTCCAAATCAGTGACTACCACCTAAAATCCCATATGTTTGTTATTGACATGGGTGGTTGCGACATTGTGTTGGGTGCAGACTGGCTAAGGACTTTGGGTCCCATTCTCATGGATTTTCAGAATTTAACATGCAATTCAACCAAGGAGGCCACCAATAGAAATTTCAAGGCATCACTATTGGTTCACCTGAGGTCATCAGTTCTCACCGCATGGAAAAACTGCTCAAAAAAGGTCATTCGGGTGTCATTTCCCAACTCCACGCCATACAAGCCATAGAGACCCCACCAGTGCCCCAAGACCTCCAAGCCCTCCTTTCTAAACATCAAACAATATTTTCCACTCCCCAAGGACTCCCNTTTGCACAAAAAAATGAAATTGAAAAAATGGTCCAGGAACTCCTTATTGTCGGCGTCATCCGTCCTAGTACAAGCCCTTACTCCTCTCCGATCATCATGGTACTAAAGAAAGAAGGTTATTGGAGAATGTGTTCTGACTTCCATGCTCTCAACAAACTAACCATCAAAGACAAATTTCCCATTCCTATCATTGATGACCTCCTGGATGAATTGAGTGGCACCCAATTCTTTACCAAAATTGATCTTCGCTTAGGATATCACCATATACGTATGAAAGAGTATGACATTCCCAAGACGACCTTTCAGACTCATGAGGGACACTATGAGTTTTTGGTCATGCCCTTTGGTTTGTGTAACGCCCCCTCCACCTTCCAGAGCCTCATGAACCATGTCTTCCGCCATTTTCTCCGTCATTTTGTCTTATTTTTCTTTGATGATATCCTCATCTATAGCAAAATTTGGACATACCATCTTACTCATGTGGATCAAGTTCTTCGCCTACTCTCTCAACACCAACTTTTCCTGAAACAGTCCAAATGTGATTTTAGTGCCTCAGAAGTAGAATACTTGGGTCATATGGTGGGAAAGGATGGTGTTAGGGTGGACCCAAAAAAGATTGAAGCTATGAAATACTGGTCACACCCAAAGAATCTCAAAATCTTGCATGGATTTTTGGGCCTCACAGGGTATTATCGCAAGTTCATTAAGAACTACAGAAAGATTGCAACACCTCTCATGGATCTCCTCAAAAAGAACTCTTTCACTTGGACTCTAGCAGCTGCTCAAGATTTTCAAACCTTTAAGATGACCATGTGCACCACTCCGGTTCTGGCCCTTCCTGACTTCACAAAGACCTTTGTGTTGGAATGTGATGCCTCAGGGAAAGGAATCGACGTTGTCCTTATGCAATAGGGTCGACCTTTGGCCTTCACTAGAAATCAACTGTCTGAAAAGAATTTGGGCAAACCCATTTATGAAAAAGAAATGTTGGCGATTTTGCATTCCGTTGAGTTGTGGCATCCGTATCTCTTGGGGCAATGCTTCCAAATTAAGACAGACCATCAAAGCCTCAAGTACTTTTTGGAAAAACACATTTCCTCCCAGGAACAACAAAAATGGGTGACTAAGGTATTTGGATATGATTATGAGATCATTTACAAGAAGGGCAAAGACAATGTCGTGGCGAATGCACTGTCCCAAAAATATGAAGACGAAGGATCCATCTTTTCTCTTTATTTCATTGTACCCGATTGGCTCCAAGCTGTGCGCTAGGAATGGCTTCAAGATCCCAAAAGTTTGCATCTGATCCAACAACTGCAAAACAAGGCTTCGACTCCCCTAGGGTACTCCTGGCTCCAGGATGAGCTTTGATACAAAGTCCGCTTGTATTTAAGTAAACAATCCAAGCTCAAATCCACGGTGCTTTCTGAGCTTCATGCTACACCCACAACGAGGCACTCAGGGTTTACCAAAACATATGACCGAGTCAAACGTTCTTTTTTTTGGGNTTTGGTTTGTGTAACGCCCCCTCCACCTTCCAGAGCCTCATGAACCATGTCTTCCGCCCTTTTCTCCGTCATTTTGTCTTAGTTTTCTTTGATGATATCCTCATCTATAGAAAAATTTGGACATACCATCTTACTCATGTGGATCAAGTTCTTCGCCTACTCTCTCAGCACCAACTTTTCCTGAAACAGTCCAAATGTGCTTTTAGTGCCTCAGAAGTAGAATAATTGGGTCATATGGTGGGAAATGATGGTGTTAGGGTGGACCCAAAAAATATTGAATCTATGCAATACTGGTCACACCCAAAGAATCTCAAAATCTTGCATGGATTTTTGGGCCTCACAGGGTATTATCGCAAGTTCATTAAGAACTACAGAAAGATTGCAACACCTCTCATGGCTCTCCTCAATAATAACTCTTTCACTTCAACTCCAGCAGCTGCTCAAGCTTTTCAAACCTTTAAGACGACCATGTGCACCACTCCGGTTCTGGCCCTTCCTGACTTCACAAAGACCTTTGTGTTGGAATGTGATGCCTCAGGGAAAGGAATCGACGTTGTCCTTATGCAATAGGGTCGACCTTTGGCCTTCACTAGAAATCAACTGTCTGAAAAGAATTTGGGCAAACCCATTTATGAAAAATAAATGTTTGCGATTTTGCATGCCGTTGAGTTGTGGCATCCATATATCTTGGGGCAATGCTTCCAAATTAAGACAGACCATCAAAGCCTCAAGTACTTTTTGGAACAACACATTTCCTCCCAGGAACAACAAAAATGGGTGACTAAGCTATTTGGATATGATTATGAGATCATTTACAAGAAGGGAAAAGACAATGTCGTGGCAGATGCACTGTCCCAAAAATATGAAGACGAAGGATCCATTTTTTCTCTTTCTTTCATTGTACCCGATTGGCTCCAAGCTGTGCGCCAGGAATGGATTCAAGATCCCAAAAGTTTGCATCTGATCCAACAACTGCAGAACAAGGCTTCGAATCCCCTAGGGTACTCCTGGCTCCAGGATGAGCTTTGATACAAAGGCCGCTTGTATTTAAGTAAACAATCCAAGCTCAAATCCACGGTGCTTTCTGAGCTTCATGCTACACCCACAGTGGGGCACTCAGGGTTTACCAAAACATATGACCGAGTCAAACGTACTTTCTTTTGGGATGGTATGAAACATGACATCCATAATTTTGTCGCTGAATGTGAGGTGTGTCAACGCAACAAGGGAGAAACAGTCAAATCTCCAGGCACCCTCCAACTGCTTCTGATTCCCCCTACTATTTTTCTATGGACTTTATTACAGGCTTACCCAAATCGAGGAATAAATCAGTCATAATGGTGGTGGTGGATCGCCTTTCCAAGTATGCTCATTTTTGCGCTCTTCCCTACCCATTTACTGCATCCACAGTGGCTCAAAGTTTCTTGGACCAGTTCTTCAAGCTTCATGGCATGTTGCACTCTATTGTTTCTGATCGAGACCCAACTTTCACAAGAAATTTTTGNTCCCCTAGGGTACTCCTGGCTCCAGGATGAGCTTTGATACAAAGGCCGCTTGTATTTAAGTAAACAATCCAAGCTCAAATCCACGGTGCTTTCTGAGCTTCATGCTACACCCACAGTGGGGCACTCAGGGTTTACCAAAACATATGACCGAGTCAAACGTACTTTCTTTTGGGATGGTATGAAACATGACATCCATAATTTTGTCGCTGAATGTGAGGTGTGTCAACGCAACAAGGGAGAAACAGTCAAATCTCCAGGCACCCTCCAACTGCTTCTGATTCCCCCTACTATTTTTCTATGGACTTTATTACAGGCTTACCCAAATCGAGGAATAAATCAGTCATAATGGTGGTGGTGGATCGCCTTTCCAAGTATGCTCATTTTTGCGCTCTTCCCCACCCATTTACTGCATCCACAGTGGCTCAAAGTTTCTTGGACCAGTTCTTCAAGCTTCATGGCATGTTGCACTCTATTGTTTCTGATCGAGACCCAACTTTCACAAGAAATTTTTGGCAAGAGTTGTTTAAGCTACAAGGCACACAATTGCATCTCAGCTCAGCTTATAATCCATAAACGAATGGTCAAACGGAAGTTGTCAAAAAGTGTTTGGAAACATATCTGAGGTGCTTTGCCTCTGAAAAACAACACCAATGGGCTCAATGGTTACCCCTCGCCGAATGGTGGTACAACACTACATACCATATAACCACTCACATGACTCCTTTAGAAGAAGTATATGGACATAAGCCACCTTCAGTTATCTCATACTTACCAGGTACCTTGAAGGTCCAGGCGGTTGACCAAACACTTACAGTCCGACAGGATATCCTTCATACCCTTAAAGAGAACTTGGTCATGGAGCATAATAGAATGAAGCAACAAGAAGATCAAGGTCACTCTGAACACCAATTTGTAGAAGGGGATCATGTGTTTCTGAGACTGCAACCATATAAGCAAACTTCCCTCAAGGCTGAGCATTGTCAGAAGCTAGCACCCAAATTTTATGGTCCTTACACAGTTCTCAAGCATGTGGGANTGAAGATTATGCTGGATATTTTACTGTTATTCTGCCATTTATAGCATTTTATTTATGTTATGCATATATTATATATCTGGTATCTTGCATCCAGGTGGATATCGGTGGCCACCCACCTTTTCCAACTGGCTCAAAACAATTTTCTGGCAATTGTGGTAATTTACTATTTTTAGCAGTTTTCACTTTCAAAGTCGTTTTGAGGCCCTAAACAATGTTTTTTGGGAAAAAATGTTTTCAATATGGAATATTCTTTGATATTGTGCCTAAAATGAATCTCCTCGACGATAACTTTCCAATGGGCTATCATGCGCCTAAAATGGAGATCGTATGCAAAAGTTATGACCTCGGGAAGTTGATTTACTAACTTACCCAAATGGGGCCCACATGACTTTTGGTGCTTCATATCCTAGGGTTAGGTTTTTGGATTTCTAGGTTTATTGGAATTACTTTCTATTGTAAAAATGCCTTCAAAGCCACATTGTAATCATCTTCTTGCAAATGCGAGTAGCCGTCACATCTCTTCTCAGAGATAAGTTGCCACCATTCTAGTGAGTCTTTCACTCTTTATTTTTATAGTCTCTGTACATTTATTTCATTAATAGAAATTGTGTATTACTGTATATATGTGTCTATGGTTGCATATATGATACATTTTTGCTATATTATTGGATATCTATGATATCTTTGTGCATTTCTTTATTATATCTCCTTTCTCATTTCGTGCTGAAAATAATCCGCATCAGTGGTATCAGAGCAGGATGCTCTTGATCGTTTTTCAGTGCATGTCCCCGAAGAGGTCCAAGTATATAAAGTTGGGTCTCGATCTTGTATCTCTTGAAGACAATTTCTCTCGCATTCCCAATAAACCCTTCATGGTGGAAGAAAATAAAAATGACGGAGCAAACGATCCTATAAGTCTGTTGCTTTAGCAAGCTCTCACATGATAGAGGGACGAAATGATGGAGAATTTTTCTCACATCCTTCAACGCCTTCCGATAGCATGATGTGCATATTCATCAAGAAACCACTTTGGAGGCACCTTTCCTTTTAAGGTAGAGGTCAATTTTGATATTCCTATATTTGAAGGTCAGATAGATGTGGATGCCCTAGATAAATGGTTAAATATGTTAGAAGGTTATTTCTCTGTTCACAATTTTTATGACAGAGAAAAGATCATCTTCATGCTCCTTAAGGCTCTCCCCCATGTCAAACATTGGTGGGAAACTTACTAGGAGCATAGTTCCACAGAGGAGTCTGGAATATATGGGGTCGAGCCCACTTGGGATTTTTTGTGGATGCGGTAAAGGAACAGTATTACCCTGTTGGAAACTATGAGGACCAGTACATGAGATGGACCACACTGGGGCAAGAGAGGGGCCAAGAAGTTTTGGATTTCACCAATACCTTCCATACCTTGTGCACCAAGCTTGGTATCAAAGACTCCAAATGACATTTGGTTCTAAAATACCGTGGGGCTCTACATAGATACATCCAAACTAAAATGGATTTTTTGAACATCTCATCACTCGGTGATGCCTATCAATATGCTATTAAAATTGAGCAGAAACTTAAGCACCATAACAAATGGGAGTTCGAGTCTACAAATCTACAACAACCAAAGTATGAAAAATACAAACCTAACAAATAGTCTCTTGAAAACCAGTCCAAGCCGTAGGAAAAGAAGGGTCATGGGAAGACAAATAAGGACACCAGAAAATGATGCGATTTCCAAAAAATCCCCTGGCACAACACCAATGAATGTCACTCAAAACAGTCATTGGTGGCTGAGATCAAAGACAAGGAGCTGAACCCTGATTCAGAATCTGATTATGAAAATACTGGTAAATGATAGATCATTGATGCAGACCCCACTACTATTGTCAAGACCACAACAATTCAACCAGAAGAACCAACAGATCTTGAAGAGGGGAAGCACCTTTTTCATTCATAGATGTGGGTGAAGGTGACCCCGCTTCATTTATTGTTGGTAGTGAAAGCCATAATAAATTCATCTCAGTAGAGGTCATCAAACAGTTGGTATTGTCAACAAGACCACACCCACAACCATACACCATTGGGTCGCTTCACCAAGGATGAGATCTCCTTTTCAGCCAACAGTGTCAATTGTCATACGACATCCAACCCTTGAAGGACGAGGTATTATGTGATGTTTCCCCACTAGATGTCTGTTATTTTCTCTTGGGCCAACCATATATGTGGAGACACCATGTTGTTTATGAGTCTCGACCTCGTAGTGTCATTGTTACTTTGGGGGGTCATATCTATAGAATACCATAGGTAGTTCCAACTATTGTTCCACCTAAAAAGTGTTGCAAGGTAGTATCTAATACTGCAAAATTCAGCTTCTTCACAATTTATTCAAAAGAGGAACAAAAGGACACTGCAACCAATATAGCCTCGCCCCAGGCACCTTCTATGCAATAGAAGTAGGTCGATAAGGTTGTAGCAAAGTGAAAATATTCCTTATGCACATTGTCATCTCATGTAGCTTGAATTGTTGAAAAACCTTAGCCTCAACAAGTTTGTGACAAACTTCCACAAATTGAGCAGCGCGACGTCTCCAGCAAGGCAAGCAGCTCACCAAGATTCAGATTCAACAAATGCTTTTTCCTCTCCCCCGGGAACTCAACGCAATGGATACCATTTCTTCCTAAGGAGGGAGGATTTATCCACATGGATATTAGTGGCCACCCACCTTTTCCAATTGGCTTAAAACATTTTTCTCACAATTTTGATAATTTACTATTTTTAGCAGTTTTCACTCTCGGAGCTGCTTTGAGGCCATAAACGATATTTATTTGTGAAAACATATCTATAATAAGGAATTTCCTTTGATATTGTGCCTAAAATGAATCTCCTTGATGATACCTTTCCAATAGGCTATCATGCGCCTAAAACATAGATCATATGCAAAAGTTACAACCCCGGGAAGTGGATGTACTAACTTACCCAAACGGGGCCCACATGACTTTTGGCGCTTCATCTCCTAGGGTTAGGTTTTTGGATGTCTAGGGTTTTTGGAATTCCTATTTATTGTAAAAATTCCTTTAGAGCCACATTGTAATCATCTTCTTGTGAATTCAAGTAGCTGTCACATCTCTTCTCAGAGATAAGCTGCCACCATTATAGTGAGTCTTTCACTCTGTATTTTTACAGTCTCTGTACATTTATTTCATTAATAGAAATCATGTATTACTATATATATATGTCTATGGTTGCATATCTGATACATTTCTGTTATATTATTGGATATCTGTGATATCTCTGTGCATTTATTTATTATATCTCCGCTCTCATTTCATGTCGAAAATAATCCGGATTAAATTTGTTCTTCAAGTAGTGATTCAATAAAGTAGTGATTCAGGTATAGTTCTTGGAGTTTATCCAAGAATTTATGGGATATTATAAATGAACTACATTATTTTAGATGTTATTCAATTCCATCATAAGTTTCTTTCAATGGACAAGTTATTAGTGTTTTAGGACTTTGACAGTTTAAGTTGGTACCTTGACGCTCTGGTTGTGTTTGTTAAAGGTTTAGATTTTAATGTGCTTGGGATTCTTGTGCGCTCATCGCACTGTGGTGACATAAATTCTAAAGTTCAGATCATTTTTCACATTGATCGATAGTGGATATGAAACATGGCTTAGGGTCTCATGCCTCCCGATGTGGATGTTGTTGTATTTATGGTTGTACTTGTTTTTGTAACTTTATTGTGATTGTCTCTCGCTCACCGGGAAGGTTCTTGTGACTGATCGTCAAAGATTTTGTGTTTGGATTGAATGAGGTTGTATTTTATCTTAGTAGGAATGATCTTGCATGTGTCAGGTGAGATGTAGGCACCTCCTTGTTCCTCAAAATAGTCGCTAACCTTGAGACCTTAAATGGTCAAAATCGATGGGAACCTGGGCTTGAGTGTTTCTTATGTGTCATGGAGGTCCTAACCTTGCAGGGTAGGATGGGTGGGTAGTCATTTTTATTTGTCTAATTGATTTTCAAGTGTTGCATACTTTTTCATGATGTGTTAGTATGCTGGTTTGTTATGTTGTTTATTGCTTGGTTGCGTGCATCGTGTTCGTCATCGAGTTGCATTGTTCGAATGTTGTTGTTGTTACTTCCCTGCTTTAAAAAAAAAATGCACTTGTTATGCGTCACATGTTGTCACAACAATGGAGGATATATAATGTTGATTTGACTGAGATGATAGCTAGAAGTTCAGGAATCCCCAACTCTTCAACTTCTCTCCAGTCTGCTTCTCCTATTTTTGTTTATTTGTTTGTATTTTCTCATGCATGGAAAATGTATTCTAAACGTCTCATTATTTATTTTATACAATAATATACTGCCTGAATTTACATACATTACATACAAAATTGGACATCAATCATGATGGCATGGGGCCATTTAGGCCAATAAGTTGATTTCCTTCATCATCCATAGCCTTCACAATGCATGTGTTGTTCCTCTCATACCACTTCACTTTCCTTGCATTTTTTCCCTTGAGACCAATCTACCACATTTTCTATTGTCCTCTAGGAGTTGTTTGCTCCTTGTGATACAAAATTGTGTCTTCCTTCAACTCCTCAAGTCTATGAGGTGCAAGGTATTCAACATTGGGAAGAGCCTAACGTTCTTCCTCATCATCTAGCATGGATGGTCTGAACAACTTCAAATACTCCATATTCACCACTTAGATGATCTGTATAAAAGGTGGAAGTTTCATTTTGAAGGAATTCTCATTCACTTTATCAATGATCTCAAATGGTCCATATCTAAGGGGCGTGAGTTTCTTTGTTTCTCCTTGTAGTAGTTCCTTACAAAGATAGAGCCACACCTTGTCTCCAACAAGGAATTTATGATCTTCCCTATGTTGATCATGCCTGGATTTATAAAACTACTGGATCTTCTTGAGGTACTCCCTAAACCCTTGGATATATATATATATATATATATATGTCTGATCTTGTCCACAAATGTGTTGGCCTTCTGTTCTTCTCCTTGTAGTTATGCTTTTTCCTTTTGTTGTCCATAAACAATATCAAATGGTGAAGGAGGTAGATAACCAAAAAAAATTCTTGAAAGGAGAATTATTGGTGGAATAATGAATTTCTCTATTGTAAGAGTGTTGAATGTAGACTATCTACTCATCCCAAGTATTCATATGTTTGTTGTTGCAACCTCTCAAAAGTTGCACCAACATCTTGTTTACTACCTCGATTTTTCCATTAGTTTGAGGATGGAAGGTAGTGGATTACTTCAACTTGGTATCCATTCTTTCCCAAATCACTGTCCAAAATATGCCAAATAACTTGTTGTCCTGATAAGATGTGATGGAGGTTGGCAATCCAAAATGTAACCTGTCATGGATAAAAAATAGTTCAGTTGCTTCTCGTCCAGAGATTGTCTTCTTACAAGGAATGAACACAAATATTTTTCTGAAGCATTCTACCACAACGAAAAATTAATCATGGCCTCTATGAGTCATAGGAAAACCTCTAACAAAATCCTTGGAGATACTCTTTCAAGGTTAGCTTGGCACTAGAAATGGTATGTACAAGCCAAGTTTTCTATTGTTTGTATTGATAGTGTTGCAAAGAACATAGCCTCTAAAATAATTTTCCACATGATCCTAGATATTTGGTCAATACACATATTACTACAGATTCACCACTGCCTTTTTCATGCCAAAATTCCCAACAAACCTAGAAGCGTGTGCTTCTCTCATCAACTAAACTCTTTTATCCTAGGGTATGCATAGTTTTTCCAATTTGTACAACAACCCGTCTTGGAGGTAGTATTCATTTCTTTCCATGAAAACAACAACTCTCTCCTTTATTTTCTTGTATACTCCTACAAAATATTCATCTCCCTCATAATATTCACTCATATTTTCATGAGTGAAAGGATCAAGCTGCAAATTATCATTCTAATTGTTGCAATCATCTTCAATGGTGGTCGAGAGAGCATGTCTGCTAGTCTATTCACAACTCCTTTCTTGTACTTAATAAATAAATGAAATTGCTGCAAAAAAACCTAGCCACATGTAATGCCTCACATGTTGCATATTTATTTGACTCTATAGATACTGAATGGGTTGGTGATCTTTGTGTATGATAGTCTCTTTTCCAAAGAGTTAATGCTTCCACTTCTTCACTTCTTGTACAATCACAAAGATATCCTTATCATACATAGGATATTCAAGTACTTCTCCATGAAACAATTCTAAATGGTAGGACACGGGCCTTCCTCCTTGCATGAGTACGACTCCTAATGCATATCCACTAGCATCAGTCTCTATCTCAAATGGTCGTTGAAAATTTGGCATGGCAAAGACTAGAGCATCGCTGATTTTATTCTTCAAATATTCAAATTCTCTTTGTTGCATCTAACCCCAATGAAATCTCTTTCCTTTGGTGGTTATGACATGCAATGGAATTGCTACCTTGGATAAATTTACAATGAATTTCCTCAAATACTGAGATGCTCCCATAAAACTCCAGACCTGTGTCACATTGGTGGGAAGAGGCCATTGGGTGATGGCTGCAATATTCTTTGGATATACCCTCAACTATCCTTCTCCAATCACGTGTCCAAGATATATCAAGGATGTCTTTCCAAATTCACATTTCTACAAGTTGGCAATCAATTGAGTCTTCCTCAAGGTCTGCAATACCTGTGTCACATGTGAGAGGTGATCTTTCCAAGTATTGTTAAATATTAGTATGTCATATAGATATACTATTACAAAATAATCAATGGAGGGACATTGCACATCATTCATGAGTCTCATAAATGTTGCAGGTGGATTTCATAATCCAAAACAAATTACCAACCACTTGTAAAAAAATTGTCTTCCACGCATATTATGCTTTGATCCTCACTTGGTGGTAACCTGATTTGAGGTCCAACTTAGTGAAGAATTTGGATTGTTGCAGTTGATCCAACAAGTCATCAATCCTTGGGAAAGGATATCTATTCTTGAGAGTGATATTATTTAGGGAATGATAATCAATGCACATTATTCAACTTCCATATTTCTTTGGAACCATTATGATGTGTGAACCACATGGTATTTTACTGTGTTTGATGACTCCCTACTCCAACTACTGCAACTTCTTCTTTACTTTATCTGCTTCAATGACAGACTACATATACATCCCAATGTTAGGAAGTGGTGACTTTGAAAACAATTGGATCTCTTGTTCAACCTATCTCTTGGGTGGTAGTCCCCGAGGCTCTTGAAACACTTCCTTGTAGGCTTCAATAAGTTGTTGTAGTTTTTGGCATTTCTCANATGGCATCCCTCACATACAAATATGGGATTCTGAATATGACTCCACATGTATCCAAAGGTACCACATATGAAACTACTTCATCAACAAAGTTTTGATTGATGGAAAACTTTATACTAATATTTTCACTACTTGTTCACTTTCAATTCCACGTCTTTCCTTACCCAGCCCAAGGGTATGGATGGAGATGATATTGAGTCTTTGCCCGCAATTTCTCAACCAATTGTGTAGAGATCAATTTGGATTGTGAACCTGGATCGAACAAACAATTCACCTTGCTTTGCTTCTTGTGGATTTTAATGCAGAAAAATCCAGTCATCACCTTCTCCTCTTTTTGATTACAACCAACCAATGCCATCTCTTTTTGAAGGCTTGTGTAATTAATCTTCCCCTCCAGGTCTGATGTGCTATCCACCCATTCCTCAACATCCACCGATATTAATTCTTTCTTCTTCCTTTTTTGAAAGTATTTGGGGCTCTCTTCATGGTGCAATTTCCAACAGTCCTCCTCACTATGTCCATTTTTATCACATAATTTACATTGTTGGGAAGAAGGTGCTTATTCTTGTGTTGCAGCCAAAATATTATTCTCATTCCACTTCTTCTTGTTTTTCCTCTTTCTCTACTGCTCGTGTGGTTCTACTTTCTTGTGAGGACTTGTTTGTTGCTTCCATTTGTCTCCATCAAGGTACTATGCTTGAATGTTGGCTTGATCAATTTTCTTTGGTATAAATAAAATTAGTTGTATATAAATATAAGGTAGTAATGCCCCCAAATACTTGACTAACATGTTTGGACTTTTGAGAGACTCCCATCAGAATTGCTCTCTTCATGAATTCTGTCGTGAACTCCTGCACTAATTTCCATTGTCTCTACCTGAAGTAATGCCATACTATTTTTCAGTGTTCCTCATGTCCTATTGGATGAAATTGATATTTTATCATGTCCTTGAACACTTCCCAGTTAGTTACTGGTGGCTCATTTCCTAGTGCTCTTTTTACTGCATCACTCTCCCGCCATGTCAAAGCATGGCCTTCAAGCTTCAACCGAGAAAAAGTAATATTTTTTTTCCAGTTACTTCATGCACGTTGAAGTATACTTAAATATACTATAGCCACTGTTTCAATATAGCATCCACTTTGTAACGTCCCCTCTGTTATGAAAATGAAAAGTGATGGATAATAGGTATTTTGTTTTTTTGCATTAGGATATTAAATTCGTTACAACATATTAAACAACATTGCAATTGATACACCATCATAACTAAAATGGCACATAAGCAGTGTATTAACATAGTTAACAGTGACACATAATCAACACATAACACCGACTCAATAAATGCATCATCATAATCAATAACAACACAATCAACACATCATGATCAACTGAATAAAAATACAATAAATGATCAACCATGTCAATGAGCATTAAAAGAAATACCTGGCCAACCTACCCTACAAGGTTAGGACCTCTAGGACACACAAGAAACGCTCAAGCCCATGATTCATCCGATTGATTTTGACCACTTAAGGTCTCAGGGCTAGTGACTGTTCTGAGGAACAAGGAGGTGTCTAAATCCCACTAACACAATCAAGTTGAAAACCAAGTATCTCAATCAATCAACACCATTACTGTTCATGGGGCAAGAGAATTTAAATACTCAATCATTCACACATCGATATTATTCATGTTGCAAGAGAAGTCTAAATACTCAATCATCCATACATCAATAATATTCATGGCGCATGAGAAATCTACTTTATTTTAGATGGCACAAGAGAATATAATTACTAATTCAATCATATGTCAACATTATTCTAAAGGCACAAGTGAAATCGACTTATTTTATTTTCATGATGCAAAATAAAACATCTATTTTATTTCAAGCCATCGCGCGATTAATCAAATTATTGAATTAAATAATAGATCAACATGATTTTCAAGGTGCACACATGATCTAATAATTGAATTAAACATAAATCAACATTCCTTCCAGGGCACACGACTAATCAAATTCTGAATTAAAAATAAATCAACCTTATTTATTCATGGCGCGATAGGATATTCCACTACACTTAAATTTTTCAAGTAGCCATGAGTGTGATTGAGAAAGAGGACAAATCATAGGATAATAATTTAAGAGCTTAAACAATCTTATTCTTAGGTAGCATGGCCATACATCTCCTTTTTGTTTTTGGGGAATATCTTCTAGGAAAATAAATCATAGCTTAAAGGATGAATTTATTTTCTTGCAAGAACCCCATGAAGAAAACCTTCTTAAGAAAAACAAGGCTCTAACCCCAAAATTTGGGTTACTTTAAAACTACGGTTATTACTAAGACTCTAACCATATCACCCTCATTTTGGTTACAATAAATCTATTGATTGCAAATTGAATCATTCCCTACTAAAATAACTAAACTTGAACTAGAAGAACGACAAGATTAAATAATTATCCAAATCTAACACCCAATACAAGGAATGCCATTACAATTTTCTAAGAAATAAATTTTGGACTATAAGCATAATGTGTTGGTGTACAGTTTCTTTTCTCCCTTTGGATTGAGCTAATAATATTCTCTTTTTGTGTCAGGGATGAAATTGTTTCAATTTGGTGGTATCATAATTTCCCAAAGTGTTGGGATAATGTTTCCTATACTAGGTCAACAATATAAGGAGACCATGTGAAGTGAAAATATGGTAAAATAGGGTACAAGAGTGGACACAGACACACATAAAACCTTAACATTGTCCTCAAATTGTTTTATCATTATCTTCTTATAAATCATCAACATTGTCCTGGTGTAATTAGTCTCTTCCTTTTTGGGTGCAAGAACTATAGAAGTGAGCTTGACATTTTTCCTATTATGTTTCCCACAACCCCAACATACTATGCAACTTGTTCGCTAAGGGATACAATTTTTTTTTATCTTCACCAATGAAACCTTCATTAGTGTTATGTGCCCCCATCCCAAGGTAAGGCCAAATTATTCATCTCATTTCCTATGTTTGAACTTCGAAAACATAAAAATATGTAAAGCTAAATACATGAAGTGAAGTGATGTTATTGGTTTCTATATTTTTAGTTCTAGCATATAACATTATAGATTAGCATTGAAACATATCATAGTATATCGAATTAGACACGGTGATCACTTTTCCACCTTAATTGACTCATAAACACTACCAATCCATTTCCTTAATTGACATGTATCACTGCACCATTTTTGCTTCATACATGGTATTGCTCATTGCCCTGTAGGCTATAATCCTTAATTCATTGGCATATTTTACTCTGTTGGATCGAAGCATAGATGGTTTTGAAGAAAATGAAAAATTTGGCATGGTGAAAATGGTGGACTAAAATAAAAATGCTGGCAAGACTTACTAAAACGCAAAGAGTTTTCCAGAGAATGAACACATGGATACATTTTTATAAAATATCAGAGATGAAATGAAGAGGATTCAAAGGGAAATCGCCAGGAGATTCACATTTGTTGGGAGAATTTGCACAAGGAAAAATGCAGAGGTTTCAAAGAGAAAAATCACTAGGAGCTTCACATTTGTTGGGGGAATTTGTACAAGGAAAAATGCAGAGGTTTCAAAGGGAAATCACCAGGAGATTCAAATCTGCTGGGTGAATTTGTACAAGGAAAAACTCAGAAGTTTCAAAGGGAAAAATATCCATGAGATTCACATTTGTTGGGACAATTTGTACAAGGAAAAACATAGAGGTTTCAAAGGGAAATTGCCAGGAGATTCACATTTGCTAGGCAAATTTGCACAAGGAAAAACACAAAGGTTTCAAAGGGAAATCACTAGGAGATTCACATTAGCAATGAAGTCTCGAAATTAGCTATGGTGCATTGAATTATAGTTACAAGGTATGCAAAATATTGGAGGTGTTAGGACCAAAATGATATAATGCTATGATCGGGAATCAATACGATACATTATAGGAAACTACAATAATAAATGCATTTAAAAATTCTTAAGCAGAGCTTAAGCTGATGACAATTGTTGATTCCATATTTATGTTCATGATCAACCCCTTTTTATATACTCAAGTTCCATGTCCATTGAAAAAACATTATTTTCTGAAGATTTAAACCCACAAAATTTTATATGGACGACGAATGCTTTCAGTTAAAACATCATTAAATTATTTGCATATATCTAAGAATTCAACAACTATACAAATTAAATCTTAATACACTTCAATATCAAAAAATAATATTGTAACCAACGATGAAGATGGACGTGGAGATGATCCTTGCAACTGGCGATCCTTCTGTCCTCCCACTTGCTAACCATAGAGACTTCATCAATACCTCCCAACCAACGCTAGGGGTAATCTTTTTCCCCCTTAGCCCCCTGAGCCGCAAAGGGGCCACGCACACACATAACCATAAATATTCTAGCTCCCAACTCACCTCGCAAGGTAGATCCAAAGATTGATTTAATACACATATGTGCAAGTAATATACATAATGTATATCCACCACTATTCCTCAATCCGTCAAGTGTCTTGCACACTCAGGGGAAACTTGTCAATAGCATCTGTCAATACATAGATATCAAACAACATAAATCATAATCCATCAGCATCATCATAAGAATCCATAAGTGAAACAAATAACCACATACTATAGTCAAATCACTTGCACACAAGTGTCCTCAAAGAATAAGTCAATAACATGTGCTCTCAAGAGTAGGATGTTACATACACCCCCTCTTGTTTTAAACTTCTTCCCGAAGTTGTACAATATATAAAATGCAGTAAATAAAGTATCTGACAAGATCTATATGTCTAACTATCAAGTAAGTAAGGAAATTGTTGGCTCATATCATATGCGTCCTCCCAAGTAGCCAAGTGAGGACTATAATTGTCCCATTGGACGTTGACCTGATTGACTGTTTGACGTCGTAGTTGTCTAATGCGTTGGTCTAGAATGCAGATTGGATTCGCCATGAGTGCACCCCCATATAACACATGCAAGGAACTCATGTCAATCACATGTGTAGGATCACTAACATAATGTATCAAAACAAATACATGGAAAACATCATGCATACGCCTCAAAGAATCAGGAAAGGATAGTCGATAGGCCATGGGCCCCTTCCTTTCCACAAATTTGAAGGGTCCCAAAAACATAGGAGAGAGTTTATCCCCGCTTATAAACTTGATCGAAGTAACATCCCCAACCACCCACAGGCTGAGGCATGCTACCTACAAACCCACCCTTTGACTTCATACTCTTACCGATACCTTCTTTTATTAATAAGAATGCATAAGATACAAGATTTAGCAACATGCACATCAATATCCAACAAGCATGCATAATATAAGATTTAGTTAAAGGATAATTAAAAAACATAGCGAAATACATTCATAGATAGATAATAATATCACAACAGAGAGCAATTTTCTTTATAAAAAAGAGACACCAACTAGTTGCAGACCAAGGATGATCTACCCAACCATAGACACCACTGCTCCAAATATCAACAGTAGTGTCACCACCAAGACAAGTCTATGAATCCACAAGGATGGTTCCAAAGTGTACTTGGATTCTCAAAACCAGTCATCTCTCAAGCTCTCATAGGTTTCCCAACACCCACAACAATCCAAGTACCCATCTCTCTTCTACCCAGCCTGTTCTACCCAAGAGAATGGACCTCCACCCTTGTTAGCATAGGGGAAGACCCAAGGTTCAATGCTACAACAACGCACCAACAAAACCCTAACTACCATCCCTTTCAGCAACACTTGCGAAGCAAATGAAGTCTCACCTGAGGTAGAGGCAGGGGTGGTTGCAAGACTCAGGTGTCTGCAACCTTAGCTAGGACATAGATCTATGATTTTAATACTTAACATAGCACTTAGCACCACTAGTTCATCGATATTTAACCACTATCTACCCCACAGATAAAACATAGCATCACATCATTCATTCAGATATGATGTATCTAAGAACTTATCATAGAGAAGTAGGTTAGATCTAACAGATTCAGGCACTAGAACATTCATATAAGTTAGATCTAACATCCATATACATCATTAGCACAAAGCATAAGAAAATATATTTATCTATATCAAAGCACTTAGCAAGTAAAGACATAAACACATCAACACATTGCACAAAGTAGATCAACACAGCATATACATGGTTCACCCCCACCCTGGGGCTACGTCCACCAACTCTTCTTCTTTATTATATTTGTCAATATTCTTATAGGCACATAACATCAAAATCCTACTCTACAAAAGATAGGAGATCTACACGCACTCTCCCAGATCCTCCTTCTTCGATCTAGGGTAAAGCACCAAGCCTTCTTACAATTACTTGCACATAGCTTTGCAAGTCTCACACAATATGCACAAAGAACTTACAATCCTTCAATCATATAGATCTAGCACTTAGCTATTCATACCCACTACATTGCTTTAACATCTATTTATACATAAAAACTAGGCCTAAACATGGGTAAACCCATGGGCCGACATCCCATACTCGTTACATAATCCCAAATCCCAAAAAGGACACAAAAAGGGGTTGATATCCCATGACCTCTGCTTCCTCTTACGCTCCTCCTTCGACAGGCTGTTGAAGTCCCAAAATAGGTCAAACTTGACCAAGGATCTCCCAAACTTGGTCAAGGGACAAAAGGTCCCCAACACTCACTTGTGACTCATCCCGAGTCACTTTGATCTGGGTAGTTCTGCTTCGAAAGCCTTGAGATTTGCTCGAGCTACTTCGACTTGATGCTATGCCATGGCCTCTTGTGCAACAAACTCTTGGATGACTACCTCATTCACAGGTCCCGCTAGGCGTTGTTCTGTTGCAGTGACAACCTGCTCCAGTTCTGCTCCTTGGCCTTCAACATATGTGAACAATTGGTAAGCCTTATCTTGTACAGGTTGGAGCCTCTGAGTTACTTCCATAAATCTACTCTAGATAGTGTGGATCTGCTGCTAGGCAGTGCACTGCTCTTGGGATCACTTCATTCTTTCCACAGCTGATAGGGGCTTCAACTATGCTTGTATTGTTTTGGATTGATACTTCACCTCTTCGAGCTGTGACTCCAGTGCCTTCAGTTTTGGATTCTCAGTGAGTTTCTCATAGGTATCGACACTTTGATCAGTAAGTTTCTTAAATTCCATAGCAAGGGATTTTATTCTTTGAACTGTGCTTTGAGGAGTTGCTTCTCTTTGATCCCTTACATCCTATGGGGTCTCAAGCATTGTGTGGAGCTCTAATTCTACTATGGGTTGTTGTAGCTGTTGGATAGCTTCTATGAGATGATCTACTTGTTGCCTGACTTGATCCTCTGCCTTTATTTCTACGACTGTCACAGAGTGAAGTGCTCTTCTGACTGCTTCTTTCACTTCGAGTTGCTCTGCGAGCAACTATTCTTTTCCTTGTTGTATCTGTTCTTTTTCTTAATCAAAATTTTATTGGAGAGAAATATTTTCCTTTTCTGTAGCTCGACACTTCTCTACAAGTACTCCTTGCACTTTATTCAAGGACTGGGTGTTTTTTTCTGTTTCTTCTTGTGCTCATCGAAGGTGAGCTGTGACTGTATCATCTAGTCGGTGGAGTTGGGTTGGCTCATCTCCCAACTTTGTTTCTCCTGATGGTAGGGGTGTAGTGGAGACTGTGTGGCTGGACTGAAGGGCCTGATATACCCCTCAGAGTTTGATTTCAATTCTATCATACATTTCCTCCTACTTCACTCCTTGTTTCTCTGCTATTTCTAGTGAAGCATTGTTCAGGGCTGCTATGATGAAGTCAAAATCATCGGAGGTGAGGACAGTTTGCATCTTGGTCATGGTGGCTTTTGATTTCTTCCAGGAAGAAGGTTTCAGGGGGGAAACCTTCCTCTTCTTCAAGGGGTCAAACTCATCTCTGGGTGGTGTTACTTCGCTGGGCTTGTTTTTCATCTTCTACTTTGTCATCACCCCCTCAGTCAGGTGACACTGAAGGAGTCTTTCCTGAGGTGTTGCTTAAGTTTTGGACCTACTCAGTCTTCTTCTGTCTGCTGGTTCCAGGTCGATTTTGTTCTTTATGAGTGTCCTCTGGGCTGTCAAGATCAGATATCTCTACGAGGTTGGTGGGGATAAGGAGTTCAATGAACCATTCCTTAGTGATTTCTTCAAGGTCTTCTTCTGTAATATTATAATATGACTGGAGCTTCTCTTTATGTTCATCTTCTCACACTGTAATGTATATGAAGTGTCGATCTGCACTGAACTTCATCAGGGGTTAGAACCTTTGTAAAGTGTTTGAAGTCATGCGAGTCTTGGCTTGAATGACTCTCTTTAGCTGGAGGTAGTATGTATGAAACACAACATTAAACTGCCACCGTTTGTTCATATCATTTGAATACCACAGGGTATAAAACTTCGCATCAAGTAGTTCAAACGACTCGATGTCTGGGAAGGTCACTCCTTCTGACACCTCCCAGAAAACAAATGCAATGAGGATCAAGAGCCAACGAAAATGAAATTCATAACCCTGATACTATGCTTCTAGAGAATCTAGTTCCAACTGGTTAACTAGGTACTTCACCCAGTTCATCTATAGGCCTTCCACACACTTCCCTATGAGGTCAACGAAAAAGCTGGTAACCTGCGTAGGTTGATTCTTCCTTACTAAATTTCTAGCTATAATTTGACATGATAGGCACACTGTGCCACTCTATATGGAGGATACCTTGTAGCCTCTTGTTCCCTTCTCAACGTTGCCATATGTATCCTTGATCTTATGTGAAAGTGCACGATCTGTGGCTTTTCTTGGATAAAAGTCCTACGGGTTAGGTCCTTTCATACTCAGTCCCGTGATCCTATGGATCAACGTTGGGTCAACTGTAATGCAACAGTCTAGCCATAAGTATCCTCCATGGTAACACAATAGTAGTATATTGACATAGGCATTGACTTCCTGGTGTCTTCCGAAGTGTGGGATCTTCATGACATTCATCAGGGTGGACTGCGCGAGGTTCATCGTCCATGAATAGGGGATTATATTCCTCTTAGTTTTAGTTAGGTACTTGTATGGGGCGAGCATACCATAGATCTTGTGATCTCTGAGGTTGACGTTGCTGAACTTCAACGCTGTGATCTTATCCTGCTCTGTATGAACTACGCATATCCCCTTCGGGAGGTACGTAGTGACCATGGTGTACTTAAATTATCTTGGCACACTATCACAATTCACCATGCCAACCAGAGGTTGGATGCAATCAAGCAATATGGTTGGAATCAGTTTTTCATTTGCGAGGTCATCTTTATGTTTGGTTCTCTTTTGTTTTGATGACCAAGATGGTCCGGCTCCACAAGAGGTTGATGGAGAGGCTTACACCATTCTCATCGATGAAGCTTGTATACATGTAGGCATCAAAATGACTCTTTCAATCATGAGCTTGATTAGAACTTCTTCGACAACTTTCTCTACAGCGTTGAACTCGTCCGACATACACGCTCGGGGTTGGAAATCTTCGGGTTCAAGGAGTAACTTAGACACTACAACAGGATAGAGGGAAATAGAATAATGATCACTGTGTAAAATCAACGAGTCTGTGGGCTCAGATTCATGGTTAGAAAAAGTTTTCTTGGTGCATGGCGCAATGGGATAAATAGATAAATTGGCAACATATTTCTTGCAATGGTCGAGAAGCCTTCATCAACTCTGTTCTGTCCATTATGGTGTGGTCTAATGGTCTGGTGGCGAACCATAAATTCCTTTCTACCCATTCAAGGGGGTCGACCGAACAGTTATATTGTTCCCAACGACTATATTTCTTCACCTCGACGAAGTGCCATGTGACGTTGTTTTGTTATCTTGACGAAGCTCCAGTTTTGCAAATTTTCCTTCTATGAAGTTCCCTCTGGAAGCTTTTGTAACTTGTCTATCTTAGCTCTCTTCTTACTTAGATTTCTATCTTTCTTTCCAGTGAGCTTTGTCTCGTATGCCTTTTTCCATTCTAATTCTTATCTTCTTTTGGCATAGTTACTTCACACTGTTGAGATTCTTTCCTAAGATTCGAGGGTGATACTTCTTCTTTATTTGGAACAGGTACTTCAATCTTCTGTGGGTCATCTAGTGTTCTTGCAACTTCGATATCCGGGTCTCTGGTGTTAAATAACTTCAATCTGTTCTTCAATTAAGTGTGCGATCCTTCTAGTCATGAAATATTTTAACTCTTGCTTCTTCTGCGCTAAAACTTCTTCTTCTTCTTGCCTTCTGGCCTAATTTCTTTCAATGCAAGGTTTTCCTAGTAACATGGTAAATGGGGCGTTGTTCTCAATAAATTTAATAATCTAAAAATCTTCCTCTGTCGAAGTTCCATTGGCATTCATAGATATCTGGGTGAGCTTTCCACATAGATTTATCAACTTTCCTCTAAATAGACCTATTCCTCCCAATGAAGGATTCATAGTAGGCTTCCCTAAAAGTTCCCAAGTTCTTTTTGTCATGATATTCACATGTGTTTCCTCATCTAGAACATAGTCAATATCGAAGTCTTCTATTCTTTCTTCAAGGCATTCTTTTTCTTTGAAGACCTCTGATAAACTGACATGTCGGTGACCATTCAGGGTTTCTTTCATTTGTAGCAATACTTTCTCTGATTCTTTCTAGGGTTCTGCCATAATCTCTTTTTCTGGATCTTCCTTAGGGTTTTCTTGTCTCATGTTCATTTCTTTAATCTTAGCAATCATTCTAGGGAAATCCAATACTTCATGGTCCATATCTTTGCAACAAATATAACTAGGTCTTCTCCCGGGGCATTCCTTAGCAAGATGTCTCAGTTTTCTGCAACTGTAACAGAGGGTTAATCCTCTCTTTCTTTTAAATGATTCACAACTCTTTCTATACTGCGCGCTAGGGTCATAGTATCTAACTTGCAAACATTTCTTTCTAAGATCCTACATCCACTAGTTACTCCAAACATTCTTTCTATGCATAGGTATAACATATCTTTCACTATTCTTATCAGATCTATGCATATCAAACCTTCTTTCATCTATTAGTTCCCTAGTTTTCAAGCTAGGAAATAATCTATCAAAGATACCTAGATCCATACTTTTGAAACAAAAATTTCCACTTATCTTACTTCTATAGAGCACAAAGCTTTCAGATCTAGAACTTTTCATGATTCTTACCTTTATCAAAGAACAGAGCTTGCATATCTTACCTCGTTTCTTCAGATCTAACCTCTTTTCTTGGCATAGAGATTCACAAGTCAAGTAGAATGTTTCACACTAGGGAAACAGATCTACGTATGGAGCTTCCACAATTCCAGATCGGATCTTTTCACAAAGCTTCTTCTTTCTTAATTCCCAATAATCACAATTTCAGGTCCTGGCAATAGAACCATTTGTTGGCACAGGGGAAACCCAGGGTTCCATGCTACAATAATGCACCAACAAAACACTAACTACCGACCCTTTCGGCAACACATGCGAAGAAGATGAAGTCTCACCCGCGGCAGAGGTAGGGGTGGTTGTCGGACTTAGGTGTCTGCAACCTTAGCTTGGACACAGATCTGTGATTGCAATAATTAACAGAGAATTTAGCACTGACAATTCATTGATATTTAACCATTATCTACAACGCAGATAAAATAAAGCATCCCATGTTCAAATCTAATGTATCTAAGCACTTATCATAGAGAAGTAGGTTAGANATAACCACATACTATAGTCAAATCACTTGCACACAAGTGTCCTCAAAGAATAAGTCAATAACATGTGCTCTCAAGAGTAGGATGTTACATACACCCCCTCTTGTTTTAAACTTCTTCCCGAAGTTGTACAATATATAAAATGCAGTAAATAAAGTATCTGACAAGATCTATATGTCTAACTATCAAGTAAGTAAGGAAATTGTTGGCTCATATCATATGCGTCCTCCCAAGTAGCCAAGTGAGGACTATAATTGTCCCATTGGACGTTGACCTGATTGACTGTTTGACGTCGTAGTTGTCTAATGCGTTGGTCTAGAATGCAGATTGGATTCGCCATGAGTGCACCCCCATATAACACATGCAAGGAACTCATGTCAATCACATGTGTAGGATCACTAACATAATGTATCAAAACAAATACATGGAAAACATCATGCATACGCCTCAAAGAATCAGGAAAGGATAGTCGATAGGCCATGGGCCCCTTCCTTTCCACAAATTTGAAGGGTCCCAAAAACATAGGAGAGAGTTTATCCCCGCTTATAAACTTGATCGAAGTAACATCCCCAACCACCCACAGGCTGAGGCATGCTACCTACAAACCCACCCTTTGACTTCATACTCTTACCGATACCTTCTTTTATTAATAAGAATGCATAAGATACAAGATTTAGCAACATGCACATCAATATCCAACAAGCATGCATAATATAAGATTTAGTTAAAGGATAATTAAAAAACATAGCGAAATACATTCATAGATAGATAATAATATCACAACAGAGAGCAATTTTCTTTATAAAAAAGAGACACCAACTAGTTGCAGACCAAGGATGATCTACCCAACCATAGACACCACTGCTCCAAATATCAACAGTAGTGTCACCACCAAGACAAGTCTATGAATCCACAAGGATGGTTCCAAAGTGTACTTGGATTCTCAAAACCAGTCATCTCTCAAGCTCTCATAGGTTTCCCAACACCCACAACAATCCAAGTACCCATCTCTCTTCTACCCAGCCTGTTCTACCCAAGAGAATGGACCTCCACCCTTGTTAGCATAGGGGAAGACCCAAGGTTCAATGCTACAACAACGCACCAACAAAACCCTAACTACCATCCCTTTCAGCAACACTTGCGAAGCAAATGAAGTCTCACCTGAGGTAGAGGCAGGGGTGGTTGCAAGACTCAGGTGTCTGCAACCTTAGCTAGGACATAGATCTATGATTTTAATACTTAACATAGCACTTAGCACCACTAGTTCATCGATATTTAACCACTATCTACCCCACAGATAAAACATAGCATCACATCATTCATTCAGATATGATGTATCTAAGAACTTATCATAGAGAAGTAGGTTAGATCTAACAGATTCAGGCACTAGAACATTCATATAAGTTAGATCTAACATCCATATACATCATTAGCACAAAGCATAAGAAAATATATTTATCTATATCAAAGCACTTAGCAAGTAAAGACATAAACACATCAACACATTGCACAAAGTAGATCAACACAGCATATACATGGTTCACCCCCACCCTGGGGCTACGTCCACCAACTCTTCTTCTTTATTATATTTGTCAATATTCTTATAGGCACATAACATCAAAATCCTACTCTACAAAAGATAGGAGATCTACACGCACTCTCCCAGATCCTCCTTCTTCGATCTAGGGTAAAGCACCAAGCCTTCTTACAATTACTTGCACATAGCTTTGCAAGTCTCACACAATATGCACAAAGAACTTACAATCCTTCAATCATATAGATCTAGCACTTAGCTATTCATACCCACTACATTGCTTTAACATCTATTTATACATAAAAACTAGGCCTAAACATGGGTAAACCCATGGGCCGACATCCCATACTCGTTACATAATCCCAAATCCCAAAAAGGACACAAAAAGGGGTTGATATCCCATGACCTCTGCTTCCTCTTACGCTCCTCCTTCGACAGGCTGTTGAAGTCCCAAAATAGGTCAAACTTGACCAAGGATCTCCCAAACTTGGTCAAGGGACAAAAGGTCCCCAACACTCACTTGTGACTCATCCCGAGTCACTTTGATCTGGGTAGTTCTGCTTCGAAAGCCTTGAGATTTGCTCGAGCTACTTCGACTTGATGCTATGCCATGGCCTCTTGTGCAACAAACTCTTGGATGACTACCTCATTCACAGGTCCCGCTAGGCGTTGTTCTGTTGCAGTGACAACCTGCTCCAGTTCTGCTCCTTGGCCTTCAACATATGTGAACAATTGGTAAGCCTTATCTTGTACAGGTTGGAGCCTCTGAGTTACTTCCATAAATCTACTCTAGATAGTGTGGATCTGCTGCTAGGCAGTGCACTGCTCTTGGGATCACTTCATTCTTTCCACAGCTGATAGGGGCTTCAACTATGCTTGTATTGTTTTGGATTGATACTTCACCTCTTCGAGCTGTGACTCCAGTGCCTTCAGTTTTGGATTCTCAGTGAGTTTCTCATAGGTATCGACACTTTGATCAGTAAGTTTCTTAAATTCCATAGCAAGGGATTTTATTCTTTGAACTGTGCTTTGAGGAGTTGCTTCTCTTTGATCCCTTACATCCTATGGGGTCTCAAGCATTGTGTGGAGCTCTAATTCTACTATGGGTTGTTGTAGCTGTTGGATAGCTTCTATGAGATGATCTACTTGTTGCCTGACTTGATCCTCTGCCTTTATTTCTACGACTGTCACAGAGTGAAGTGCTCTTCTGACTGCTTCTTTCACTTCGAGTTGCTCTGCGAGCAACTATTCTTTTCCTTGTTGTATCTGTTCTTTTTCTTAATCAAAATTTTATTGGAGAGAAATATTTTCCTTTTCTGTAGCTCGACACTTCTCTACAAGTACTCCTTGCACTTTATTCAAGGACTGGGTGTTTTTTTCTGTTTCTTCTTGTGCTCATCGAAGGTGAGCTGTGACTGTATCATCTAGTCGGTGGAGTTGGGTTGGCTCATCTCCCAACTTTGTTTCTCCTGATGGTAGGGGTGTAGTGGAGACTGTGTGGCTGGACTGAAGGGCCTGATATACCCCTCAGAGTTTGATTTCAATTCTATCATACATTTCCTCCTACTTCACTCCTTGTTTCTCTGCTATTTCTAGTGAAGCATTGTTCAGGGCTGCTATGATGAAGTCAAAATCATCGGAGGTGAGGACAGTTTGCATCTTGGTCATGGTGGCTTTTGATTTCTTCCAGGAAGAAGGTTTCAGGGGGGAAACCTTCCTCTTCTTCAAGGGGTCAAACTCATCTCTGGGTGGTGTTACTTCGCTGGGCTTGTTTTTCATCTTCTACTTTGTCATCACCCCCTCAGTCAGGTGACACTGAAGGAGTCTTTCCTGAGGTGTTGCTTAAGTTTTGGACCTACTCAGTCTTCTTCTGTCTGCTGGTTCCAGGTCGATTTTGTTCTTTATGAGTGTCCTCTGGGCTGTCAAGATCAGATATCTCTACGAGGTTGGTGGGGATAAGGAGTTCAATGAACCATTCCTTAGTGATTTCTTCAAGGTCTTCTTCTGTAATATTATAATATGACTGGAGCTTCTCTTTATGTTCATCTTCTCACACTGTAATGTATATGAAGTGTCGATCTGCACTGAACTTCATCAGGGGTTAGAACCTTTGTAAAGTGTTTGAAGTCATGCGAGTCTTGGCTTGAATGACTCTCTTTAGCTGGAGGTAGTATGTATGAAACACAACATTAAACTGCCACCGTTTGTTCATATCATTTGAATACCACAGGGTATAAAACTTCGCATCAAGTAGTTCAAACGACTCGATGTCTGGGAAGGTCACTCCTTCTGACACCTCCCAGAAAACAAATGCAATGAGGATCAAGAGCCAACGAAAATGAAATTCATAACCCTGATACTATGCTTCTAGAGAATCTAGTTCCAACTGGTTAACTAGGTACTTCACCCAGTTCATCTATAGGCCTTCCACACACTTCCCTATGAGGTCAACGAAAAAGCTGGTAACCTGCGTAGGTTGATTCTTCCTTACTAAATTTCTAGCTATAATTTGACATGATAGGCACACTGTGCCACTCTATATGGAGGATACCTTGTAGCCTCTTGTTCCCTTCTCAACGTTGCCATATGTATCCTTGATCTTATGTGAAAGTGCACGATCTGTGGCTTTTCTTGGATAAAAGTCCTACGGGTTAGGTCCTTTCATACTCAGTCCCGTGATCCTATGGATCAACGTTGGGTCAACTGTAATGCAACAGTCTAGCCATAAGTATCCTCCATGGTAACACAATAGTAGTATATTGACATAGGCATTGACTTCCTGGTGTCTTCCGAAGTGTGGGATCTTCATGACATTCATCAGGGTGGACTGCGCGAGGTTCATCGTCCATGAATAGGGGATTATATTCCTCTTAGTTTTAGTTAGGTACTTGTATGGGGCGAGCATACCATAGATCTTGTGATCTCTGAGGTTGACGTTGCTGAACTTCAACGCTGTGATCTTATCCTGCTCTGTATGAACTACGCATATCCCCTTCGGGAGGTACGTAGTGACCATGGTGTACTTAAATTATCTTGGCACACTATCACAATTCACCATGCCAACCAGAGGTTGGATGCAATCAAGCAATATGGTTGGAATCAGTTTTTCATTTGCGAGGTCATCTTTATGTTTGGTTCTCTTTTGTTTTGATGACCAAGATGGTCCGGCTCCACAAGAGGTTGATGGAGAGGCTTACACCATTCTCATCGATGAAGCTTGTATACATGTAGGCATCAAAATGACTCTTTCAATCATGAGCTTGATTAGAACTTCTTCGACAACTTTCTCTACAGCGTTGAACTCGTCCGACATACACGCTCGGGGTTGGAAATCTTCGGGTTCAAGGAGTAACTTAGACACTACAACAGGATAGAGGGAAATAGAATAATGATCACTGTGTAAAATCAACGAGTCTGTGGGCTCAGATTCATGGTTAGAAAAAGTTTTCTTGGTGCATGGCGCAATGGGATAAATAGATAAATTGGCAACATATTTCTTGCAATGGTCGAGAAGCCTTCATCAACTCTGTTCTGTCCATTATGGTGTGGTCTAATGGTCTGGTGGCGAACCATAAATTCCTTTCTACCCATTCAAGGGGGTCGACCGAACAGTTATATTGTTCCCAACGACTATATTTCTTCACCTCGACGAAGTGCCATGTGACGTTGTTTTGTTATCTTGACGAAGCTCCAGTTTTGCAAATTTTCCTTCTATGAAGTTCCCTCTGGAAGCTTTTGTAACTTGTCTATCTTAGCTCTCTTCTTACTTAGATTTCTATCTTTCTTTCCAGTGAGCTTTGTCTCGTATGCCTTTTTCCATTCTAATTCTTATCTTCTTTTGGCATAGTTACTTCACACTGTTGAGATTCTTTCCTAAGATTCGAGGGTGATACTTCTTCTTTATTTGGAACAGGTACTTCAATCTTCTGTGGGTCATCTAGTGTTCTTGCAACTTCGATATCCGGGTCTCTGGTGTTAAATAACTTCAATCTGTTCTTCAATTAAGTGTGCGATCCTTCTAGTCATGAAATATTTTAACTCTTGCTTCTTCTGCGCTAAAACTTCTTCTTCTTCTTGCCTTCTGGCCTAATTTCTTTCAATGCAAGGTTTTCCTAGTAACATGGTAAATGGGGCGTTGTTCTCAATAAATTTAATAATCTAAAAATCTTCCTCTGTCGAAGTTCCATTGGCATTCATAGATATCTGGGTGAGCTTTCCACATAGATTTATCAACTTTCCTCTAAATAGACCTATTCCTCCCAATGAAGGATTCATAGTAGGCTTCCCTAAAAGTTCCCAAGTTCTTTCTGTCATGATATTCACCTGTGTTTCCTCATCTAGAACATAGTCAATATCGAAGTCTTCTATTCTTTCTTCAAGGCATTCTTTTTCTTTGAATACCTCTGATAAACTGACATGTCGGTGACCATTCAGGGTTTCTTTCATTTGTAGCAATACTTTCTCTTATTCTTTCTAGGGTTCTGCCATAATCACTTTTTCTGGATCTTCCTTAGGGTTTTCTTGTCTCATGTTCATTTCTTTAATCTTAGCAATCATTCTAGAGAAATCCAATACTTCATGGTCCATATCTTTGCAACAAAGACAACTAGGTCTTATCCCGGGGCATTCCTTAGCAAGATGTCTCGGTTTTCTGCAACTGTAACAGAGGGTTAATCCTCTCTTTCTTTTAAATGATTCACAACTCTTTCTATACTGCGCGCTAGGGTCATAGTAGCTAACTTGCAAACATTTCTTTCTAGGATCCTACATCCACTAGTTAGTCCAAACATTCTTTCTATGCATAGGTATAACATATCTTTCACTATTCTTATCAGATCTATGCATATCAAACCTTCTTTCATCTATTAGTTACCCAGTTTTCAAGCTAGGAAATAATCTATCAAAGATACCTAGATCCATACTTTTGAAACAAAAATTTCCACTTATCTTACTTCTATAGAGCACAAAGCTTTTAGATCTAGAACTTTTCATGATTCTTACCTTTATCAAAGAACAGATCTTGCATATCTTACCTCGTTTCTTCAGATCTAACCTCTTTTCTTGGCATAGAGCTTCAAAGGTCAAGTAGAATGTTTCACACTAGGGAAACAGATCTACGTACGGAGCTTCCACAATTCCAGATCAGATCTTTTCACAAAGCTTCTTCTTTCTTAATTCCCAAATATCACAATTTTAGGTCCTGGCAACAGAACCATTTGTTGGCACAGGGGAAACCCAGGGTTCAATGCTACAATAATGCACCAACAAAACACTAACTACCGACCCTTTTGGCAACACATGCGAAGAAGATGAAGTCTCACCCGAGGTAGAGGTAGGGGTGGTTGTAGGACTTAGGTGTCTGCAACCTTAGCTGGGACACAGATCTATGGTTGCAATAATTAACAGAGCATTTAGCACTGACAATTCATTGATATTTAACCATTATCTACAACGCAGATAAAACAAAGCATCCCATGTTCAAATCTAATGTATCTAAGCACTTATCATAGAGAAGTAGGTTAGATCTAACAGATTCAAGCACTAGCACATTCATATAAGTCAGATCTAACATCCATATACATCATTAGCACAAAGCATAAACAGATCTATCTATCTATATCAAAGCACTTAGCAAGTAAATACATAAATACATAAACACATTGCACAAAGCATAGCAATAAAGCATCTGCGTGGTTCACCCCCACCCTAGGGCTACGCCCACCAACTCTTCTTATTTATTATCTTTGTCAATATTCTTGTAGGCACATAGAATCAAAATCCTACTCTACAGAATATATGAGATCTACGCGCACTCCGCCAGATCCTCCTTCTTCGAGCTAAGGTAAATCACGAAGCCTTCTTACAATTACTTGCATGTAGCTCTGCAAGTCTCACATAGTATGCACAGAGCACTTACAATCCTTCAATCACATAGATCTAGCACTTATCTATTCATACCCACTACATTTCTTTAGCATCTATTTATACATACAAACTAGGCCTAAACATGGGTAAACCCATGGGCCGACATCCCATACCCATTACATAATCCCAAATCCCAAAAAGGACCCAAAAAGGGACTGACATCCTGCAATTTCTACTTCATCTTATGCTCCTCCTTCGACAGGCTGTCGAAGTCCCAAAATAGGTCAAACTTGACTAAGGATCTCCCAAACTTGGTCAAGGGCCAAAAACCCTTCTCTTCCATGCAGTCCCTTAGGCAATTCTTCTCCTTTTTCTAGGGCCTCTAGCACAACTAGTCCAGAATATCAATGTTGGAACTCTTAGGAATCGTAGTTGTGAGAAAAATAGGGCATAGGCTAGTGCATCTCAGAGATGCAGGCCCTAGGTCATGGCTGCATTGCACCAACGACCATTATAGCCAACTATCTTGTGGATAATTCTCAACATTTCCTTTCCCTTTTTCCAAGCCAAGACGCAGGTGAGGATGGATCAATGGATGGGTAAGTGAGTGCATGTAAGGGTGTGAGAGAAAGAATGGTACAAATGCAGGAGTGAATGAGAGGACAAGCCAATGACCAACCCCACAATCATACCATGGATGGGTTTAAGTATTTTCGTGGGGAATAAAGAACCTCCTATCCTTCCCCAAGAAACTCATGTAACCGATACCCTCCCTTAGGCCAAAAAGGTAATTAACATAAGAATAAACATTTATCCCCTCAATCCCCCTCTCTTGTGGAATCATAGCCCTCTATAACTCTAGTCCTTGTCCGTCTAGCAGCTTGCAATGTGTTTATTATTAATAATGATAAAAAAAATTACATTTCTTGGGCACACTGGACTTTTAATAATTGTTTGGGAACCCTGGCCTCTCAGCATTGTAACAATACATCATTTAAAATGGGGGTTCAAAAGATGGGGTGTTACATCCCCTCCCCCTTATTTTGGCACTGTCCTCAGTGCATATACAAAATAGAGATCAAAATCTCAAATTTATTCAAAAATCTGTGGGTACTCTGCCCACATGGCATCTTCATTCTCCCAGGTAGCATCTTCAGGACCGTAGCAGGTCCAATGAACTTTTACCAGCTCTATAAATTGATTCCAGATCATTTTTATTTTTCTGTCCAATACCTGCACTGACTGAACCTGAAAATCTCCCTCCGTCTCTAATTGAATCAAATGCCAATCAATAACATGGTTAGGTTCATGTACATATTTATTTAGTAAAGATACATGAAATAAATTTTGCACATTCATGGAAGCAAGCAATGCAAGCATGTATGCAACTAGCCCTATTATGTCCAATATTTCAAATGAAAGATAGAATCTGGTTGCCATCTTTGTACAACTACCCAATTTCAAAGAGATTTTCTTGGGATTCACTTTCAAAAGTACATGCTCCCCTACTTTGAATTCTTTAGCTGTCATGTTCTTGTCTGCATAAAATTTATGTCTATCCTGAGCTGCCTTTAAATTCTTCTTGATCTTAACCACCTAGTCTTCCATGTCCTTGAGCAACTCTGGTCCAAGTACCACTCTATCTGCTGGATTGTCCCAGCTTACTGGAGTATCACATTTCCTACCATACAAGGCTTTAAATGGGCTCATTCTTAATGAATATTGATACCCATTATTATATGCAAACTCAACCAAGTGTAAGTAATCTTCCCACTTAGATGGCTTATCCATCACATACATTCTCAACATATCTTCAATTATTCAACTAAATCTCTCTGTTTTCCCATATGTTTGGGGATGATATGATGTGCTAAACTTTATATTTGTGATGAATCCTTAAAACAATCCCCTCTATAAATTGGAGGTAAACTTTGTATCTCTATTCGAGACGATTGTCCTAGGTATCCCATGCAACCTAGAAATTTCCTTCATGAAAATTTCTGCAATATTAGTTGTTGTATGCATTGTCTTCACAAGCACAAAATGAGCAACCTTTGTTAACTTTTCAACCACCACCATGATTGAATCATGTTGCTTATTCATTCTAGGTAATTATGTGATGAAATCCATGGTGATCACTTCCCATTTCTTCTTTGGAATTGGCAATGGCTGCAGCAAATCCGTTGGGTGCCTATGCTCATCCTTCACCTTCTGACATTCCATACATCGAGTGATGTAATCGACAACATCCTTCTTCATTCCCGGCCAAAAGAACTGGATTCTTAATACTGTAATTGTTTTCTGGTAACCAAGATGTCCATCATAAGGAACATCATGCATTTCCTTCAGTAACAAATTCCTCAGTTCTCTAGAACTAGGAACATAGATTCTATTTTTATGCATGATTAATATGTCTTCCGTTATCTCATACTTCTTTATTTTCTGTTGTACATCTCCTTGCTGTAAGCTTTCCTTTACCTGTAGATAATGGTGGTCTGTAACAAGACCATCTAAAATTTTTCTCTTCAAGTTTGAATGATGCATACTGAAAATAGTAGCATGCATGAGATGCACTGCACTCTTCTACTAAGCGCATCGACAACTTTATTCTCCTTTACTTTGATATGCTTGATATCGAAGTCATATTCACTTAAAAATTCCATCCGTCTTGTTTTCCTGGCATACAAGGTTGGTTGTTCAAAAAGATACTTCAGGCCAATGTGGTCTGTCCTTAATTTGAATTTCTTCCCCATGTGATAATGCCTCCACATCCTCAAGGTGTGAACAATGGAAGAAAGTTCCAAGTCATGCATGGCATAGTTCCTCTCATGTTCCTTAATATTTCTGTACTCATATCCAATGACATGTCCATTTTACGTGAGGACTCCCCCAAGTCCTTCCTTACATGCATCTGTACATACCACAAAACTTTCATTTGGGTCAACAATCTTTCACACGTGCACTAGTAAGTAATTCCTTTAACATATTAAAATTATTTTCACACTTGAGTGTCCATTCAAATTTAGTTCCCTTCTTTTGCAAAGAAGTGATGGGATGAGAAATCTTAGAGAACCCTACTATGAACCTTATGTAGTAGCCANAAAGCATCCCATGTTCAAATCTAATGTATCTAAGCACTTATCATAGAGAAGTAGGTTAGATCTAACAGATTCAAGCACTAGCACATTCATATAAGTCAGATCTAACATCCATATACATCATTAGCACAAAGCATAAACAGATCTATCTATCTATATCAAAGCACTTAGCAAGTAAATACATAAATACATAAACACATTGCACAAAGCATAGCAATAAAGCATCTGCGTGGTTCACCCCCACCCTAGGGCTACGCCCACCAACTCTTCTTATTTATTATCTTTGTCAATATTCTTGTAGGCACATAGAATCAAAATCCTACTCTACAGAATATATGAGATCTACGCGCACTCCGCCAGATCCTCCTTCTTCGAGCTAAGGTAAATCACGAAGCCTTCTTACAATTACTTGCATGTAGCTCTGCAAGTCTCACATAGTATGCACAGAGCACTTACAATCCTTCAATCACATAGATCTAGCACTTATCTATTCATACCCACTACATTTCTTTAGCATCTATTTATACATACAAACTAGGCCTAAACATGGGTAAACCCATGGGCCGACATCCCATACCCATTACATAATCCCAAATCCCAAAAAGGACCCAAAAAGGGACTGACATCCTGCAATTTCTACTTCATCTTATGCTCCTCCTTCGACAGGCTGTCGAAGTCCCAAAATAGGTCAAACTTGACTAAGGATCTCCCAAACTTGGTCAAGGGCCAAAAACCCTTCTCTTCCATGCAGTCCCTTAGGCAATTCTTCTCCTTTTTCTAGGGCCTCTAGCACAACTAGTCCAGAATATCAATGTTGGAACTCTTAGGAATCGTAGTTGTGAGAAAAATAGGGCATAGGCTAGTGCATCTCAGAGATGCAGGCCCTAGGTCATGGCTGCATTGCACCAACGACCATTATAGCCAACTATCTTGTGGATAATTCTCAACATTTCCTTTCCCTTTTTCCAAGCCAAGACGCAGGTGAGGATGGATCAATGGATGGGTAAGTGAGTGCATGTAAGGGTGTGAGAGAAAGAATGGTACAAATGCAGGAGTGAATGAGAGGACAAGCCAATGACCAACCCCACAATCATACCATGGATGGGTTTAAGTATTTTCGTGGGGAATAAAGAACCTCCTATCCTTCCCCAAGAAACTCATGTAACCGATACCCTCCCTTAGGCCAAAAAGGTAATTAACATAAGAATAAACATTTATCCCCTCAATCCCCCTCTCTTGTGGAATCATAGCCCTCTATAACTCTAGTCCTTGTCCGTCTAGCAGCTTGCAATGTGTTTATTATTAATAATGATAAAAAAAATTACATTTCTTGGGCACACTGGACTTTTAATAATTGTTTGGGAACCCTGGCCTCTCAGCATTGTAACAATACATCATTTAAAATGGGGGTTCAAAATATGGGGTGTTACATCCCCTCCCCCTTATTTTGGCACTGTCCTCAATGCATATACAAAATAGAGATCAAAATCTCAAATTTATTCAAAAATCTGTGGGTACTCTGCCCGCATGGCATCTTCATTCTCCCAGGTAGCATCTTCAGGACCGTAGCAGGTCCACTGAACTTTTACCAGCTCTATAAATTGATTCCAGATCATTTTTATTTTTCTGTCCAATACCTGCACCGACTGAACCTGAAAATCTCCCTCCGTCTCTAATTGAATCAAATGCCAATCAATAACATGGTTAGTTTCATGTACATATTTATTTAGTAAAGATACATGAAATAAATTATGCACATTCATGGAAGCAATCAATGCAAGCATGTATGCAACTAGCCCTATTCTGTCCAATATTTCAAATGAAAGACAGAATCTGGTTGCCATCTTTGTACAACTACCCAATTTCAAAGAGATTTTCTTGGGATTTACTTTCAAAAGTACATGCTCCCCTACTTTGAATTCTTTAGCTGTCATGTTCTTGTCGGCATAAAATTTCTGTCTATCCTGAGCTGCCTTTAAATTCTTCTTGATCTTAACCACCTGGTCTTCCATGTCCTTGAGCAACTCTAGTCTAAGTACCACTCTATCTGCTGGATTGTCCCAGCTTACTGGAGTATCACATTTCCTACCATACAAGGCTTTAAATGGGCTCATTCTTAATGAATATTGATACCCATTATTATATGCAAACTCAACCAAGTGTAAGTAATCTTCCCACTTAGATGGCTTATCCATCACATACATTCTCAACATATCTTCAATTATTCAACTAAATCTCTCTGTTTTCCCATATGTTTGGGGATGATATGATGTGCTAAACTTTATATTTGTGATGAATCCTTAAAACAATCCCCTCTATAAATTGGAGGTAAACTTTGTATCTCTATTCGAGACGATTGTCCTAGGTATCCCATGCAACCTAGAAATTTCCTTCATGAAAATTTCTGCAATATTAGTTGTTGTATGCATTGTCTTCACAAGCACAAAATGAGCAACCTTTGTTAACTTTTCAACCACCACCATGATTGAATCATGTTGCTTATTCATTCTAGGTAATTATGTGATGAAATCCATGGTGATCACTTCCCATTTCTTCTTTGGAATTGGCAATGGCTGCAGCAAATCCGTTGGGTGCCTATGCTCATCCTTCACCTTCTGACATTCCATACATCGAGTGATGTAATCGACAACATCCTTCTTCATTCCCGGCCAAAAGAACTGGATTCTTAATACTGTAATTGTTTTCTGGTAACCAAGATGTCCATCATAAGGAACATCATGCATTTCCTTCAGTAACAAATTCCTCAGTTCTCTAGAACTAGGAACATAGATTCTATTTTTATGCATGATTAATATGTCTTCCGTTATCTCATACTTCTTTATTTTCTGTTGTACATCTCCTTGCTGTAAGCTTTCCTTTACCTGTAGATAATGGTGGTCTGTAACAAGACCATCTAAAATTTTTCTCTTCAAGTTTGAATGATGCATACTGAAAATAGTAGCATGCATGAGATGCACTGCACTCTTCTACTAAGCGCATCGACAACTTTATTCTCCTTTACTTTGATATGCTTGATATCGAAGTCATATTCACTTAAAAATTCCATCCGTCTTGTTTTCCTGGCATACAAGGTTGGTTGTTCAAAAAGATACTTCAGGCCAATGTGGTCTGTCCTTAATTTGAATTTCTTCCCCATGTGATAATGCCTCCACATCCTCAAGGTGTGAACAATGGAAGAAAGTTCCAAGTCATGCATGGCATAGTTCCTCTCATGTTCCTTAATATTTCTGTACTCATATCCAATGACATGTCCATTTTACGTGAGGACTCCCCCAAGTCCTTCCTTACATGCATCTGTACATACCACAAAACTTTCATTTGGGTCAACAATCTTTCACACGTGCACTAGTAAGTAATTCCTTTAACATATTAAAATTATTTTCACACTTGAGTGTCCATTCAAATTTAGTTCCCTTCTTTTGCAAAGAAGTGATGGGATGAGAAATCTTAGAGAACCCTACTATGAACCTTATGTAGTAGCCAACTAATCCCATAAAATATCCAATGGTTGACACATTTCTAGGTGTTGGCCATCCTCTAATGGCTTCTATCTTCTCTGGATCTACTTCTATTCCCTGCTCTGAAATAATGTGTCCCAAGTAATGGATTTTATTTTGATAAAAATAACACTTACTCAACTTGGCATACAATTGATTTTCTCTCAATACTTGCAACACTAGTCTTAAGTGATGTTCATGCTCCTCTTCAGACTTAGAATAGATAAGTATGTCATCCAAGAATACTATGACAAACTTATCCAAATAATTTATGAATATGTCATTAATTAAGCACATGAAGACAACCGGTGCATTGGTTAGTCCAAATGGCACCACTACAAATTCATAATTCCCATACCTGGTCCTAAAGGTTATCTTATGAATGTCTTCTTCCTTGATTCTTACCTGATGGTATCCTTCCCTTAGGTCAATCTTTGAAAATATCTTTGCTCCTCTTAACTAATCAAAGAGGTCATCAATTCAGGGTAGGGGATACTTGTTCTTTATAGTGTACTTGTTCAACTGTCAGAAGTCAATACACAGCCTCAAGGTTCTATCCTTCTTTTTGACAAAAAGTATTGGTGCTCCCCAAGGTGAAACACTTGGACGTATGTACCCTTTATTCAAAAATTCCTCCAACTACATTTGTAATTCTTTTAACTCTAGTGTGCTAATTCTATAAGGTGTTTTTGACACTGGGGCAACTCCTAACACTAAATCAATTGGGAAATATATCTCCCTTCTTGGTGGCAATCCAGGTATTTCTTGGAATACATCTTCAAATTCTTGTAGTACCAAGAAATCTTCAAGGCTTGGACCGTTTGTATTATCCATCTCTTCCACATGAGCTGCATACAATTGACATCCTTTCCTAAAACATATTTTTAGCTGTAAGGATAAAATATCCCTTATAGAGATGTGTCTTGGAACTCCTTTCACAGTGCTCTGTTTTCCATTTCCATAAAGACATGTAAATGTCTTGTTATGACAATCTAGGACAACATGATGCTTGTCCAACCAATCCATTCCAATCATAATATCATAAGACCCCAATGGTATGATATTTAGATCAATACTANAAGTACCACTCTATCTGCTGGATTGTCCCAGCTTACTGGAGTATCACATTTCCTACCATACAAGGCTTTAAATGGGCTCATTCTTAATGAATATTGATACCCATTATTATATGCAAACTCAACCAAGTGTAAGTAATCTTCCCACTTAGATGGCTTATCCATCACATACATTCTCAACATATCTTCAATTATTCAACTAAATCTCTCTGTTTTCCCATATGTTTGGGGATGATATGATGTGCTAAACTTTATATTTGTGATGAATCCTTAAAACAATCCCCTCTATAAATTGGAGGTAAACTTTGTATCTCTATTCGAGACGATTGTCCTAGGTATCCCATGCAACCTAGAAATTTCCTTCATGAAAATTTCTGCAATATTAGTTGTTGTATGCATTGTCTTCACAAGCACAAAATGAGCAACCTTTGTTAACTTTTCAACCACCACCATGATTGAATCATGTTGCTTATTCATTCTAGGTAATTATGTGATGAAATCCATGGTGATCACTTCCCATTTCTTCTTTGGAATTGGCAATGGCTGCAGCAAATCCGTTGGGTGCCTATGCTCATCCTTCACCTTCTGACATTCCATACATCGAGTGATGTAATCGACAACATCCTTCTTCATTCCCGGCCAAAAGAACTGGATTCTTAATACTGTAATTGTTTTCTGGTAACCAAGATGTCCATCATAAGGAACATCATGCATTTCCTTCAGTAACAAATTCCTCAGTTCTCTAGAACTAGGAACATAGATTCTATTTTTATGCATGATTAATATGTCTTCCGTTATCTCATACTTCTTTATTTTCTGTTGTACATCTCCTTGCTGTAAGCTTTCCTTTACCTGTAGATAATGGTGGTCTGTAACAAGACCATCTAAAATTTTTCTCTTCAAGTTTGAATGATGCATACTGAAAATAGTAGCATGCATGAGATGCACTGCACTCTTCTACTAAGCGCATCGACAACTTTATTCTCCTTTACTTTGATATGCTTGATATCGAAGTCATATTCACTTAAAAATTCCATCCGTCTTGTTTTCCTGGCATACAAGGTTGGTTGTTCAAAAAGATACTTCAGGCCAATGTGGTCTGTCCTTAATTTGAATTTCTTCCCCATGTGATAATGCCTCCACATCCTCAAGGTGTGAACAATGGAAGAAAGTTCCAAGTCATGCATGGCATAGTTCCTCTCATGTTCCTTAATATTTCTGTACTCATATCCAATGACATGTCCATTTTACGTGAGGACTCCCCCAAGTCCTTCCTTACATGCATCTGTACATACCACAAAACTTTCATTTGGGTCAACAATCTTTCACACGTGCACTAGTAAGTAATTCCTTTAACATATTAAAATTATTTTCACACTTGAGTGTCCATTCAAATTTAGTTCCCTTCTTTTGCAAAGAAGTGATGGGATGAGAAATCTTAGAGAACCCTACTATGAACCTTATGTAGTAGCCAACTAATCCCATAAAATATCCAATGTTTGACACATTTCTAGGTGTTGGCCATCCTCTAATGGCTTCTATCTTCTTTGTATCTTCTTCTATTCCCTGCTCTGAAATAATGTGTCCCAAGTAATGGATTTTCTTTTGATAAAAATAACACTTACTCAACTTGGCATACAATTGATTTTCTCTCAATACTTGCAACACTAGTCTTAAGTGATGTTCATGCTCCTCTTCAAACTTAGAATAGATAAGTATGTCATCCAAGAATACTATGACAAACTTATCCAAATAATTTATGAATATGTCATTAATTAATCACATGAAGACAACTGGTGCATTGGTTAGTCCAAATGGCACCACTACAAATTCATAATTCCCATACCTGGTCCTAAAGGTTATCTTATGAATGTCTTCTTCCTTGATTCTTACCTGATGGTATCCTTCCCTTAGGTCAATCTTTGAAAATATCTTTGCTCCTCTTAACTAATCAAAGAGGTCATCAATTCAGGGTAGGGGATACTTGTTCTTTATAGTGTACTTGTTCAACTGTCAGAAGTCAATACACAGCCTCAAGGTTCTATCCTTCTTTTTGACAAAAAGTATTGGTGCTCCCCAAGGTGAAACACTTGGACGTATGTACCCTTTATTCAAAAATTCCTCCAACTACATTTGTAATTCTTTTAACTCTAGTGTGCTAATTCTATAAGGTGTTTTTGACACTGGGGCAACTCCTAACACTAAATCAATTGGGAAATATATCTCCCTTCTTGGTGGCAATCCAGGTATTTCTTGGAATACATCTTCAAATTCTTGTAGTACCAAGAAATCTTCAAGGCTTGGACCGTTTGTATTATCCATCTCTTCCACATGAGCTGCATACAATTGACATCCTTTCCTAAAACATATTTTTAGCTGTAAGGATAAAATATCCCTTATAGAGATGTGTCTTGGAACTCCTTTCACAGTGCTCTGTTTTCCATTTCCATAAAGACATGTAAATGTCTTGTTATGACAATCTAGGACAACATGATGCTTGTCCAACCAATCCATTCCAATCATAATATCATAAGACCCCAATGGTATGATATTTAGATCAATACTAGTATTCACTCCATTAAGACTTATGGAACAACTTATGACCATGTCATGGATTCTTCTTTTGGTTCCAATGGCTAACTGAAACAAACTTGCTTTTCCAAGTTTACTTTTCTCCAAATGTAATCTATCCACTATCTTAGGATCAATGTAACAATGAATTTCTCTTGAATCAATCAAAATAGAAGCAGGCTTATTTATGAGCGTACCTTCCACATTGATCATATTGGACTAGTACTCTACTTGTCGATCATTTTAAGCTACATAGATTCTTCCCATATCTTCGAATGTTGTAGCTTCTTGGATGTTGTGCATAGTATTCACTCTGTCCTTTCTCTGTGGGAAATCCTTGTACAAGTGATCTTCCTTGTATCCCCAACATTGGATTGGTGGTCTTCTCATTTTTCCCAAGGAATCTTCCTTCTTGGAATCTCCCTTAGCATACTGATCTTGATAATTTCTACTAGGCTCATTCCTATTGAAGGGAGGTTTGAATCCTTTCCTCCTCTGATCAGACTTCACATTTTTCTTGTCCTTCCAATATTTCTGTAGGGATTATCTTCCCTAGCCTTGATCATACAAGTATTTATCCTTCCAGATGGCCTCCGTCAAGGTCTTGGGTTCATCACACTTTATATTTTCCTTACAAAAGGTTGGCAGTCCACTTAGAAATCTCTGTATTTTCACTTTCTCATCACTAATGAACCTGAAATACTTTAACAATCCCAAGAAATTATTCTTGTACTCTGCCATAGTCATGCTTCCTAACCCAAGTTCAAAGAACTCCTGCATTTTCCTATCATAGAAATGATCTGAGAGATACTCCTTCTGGAAGTACTTCTTGAACTACTTCCAAGTGATCCTACTTTCATTAACATGTTCCACTTGTTTCAATTGGTCCCACCACATTGAATCTTTCCCATGCAAATGGTAGTTGAAAATTATGGCTTCCAGGTTGGATGAATAGTTATGAAACTAAAAATATATTCTGATCCCAAGCAACCATGCTTCGACATCATCTTCCCTTTCTCTTTCACTCTCAAAGGAAGGTGGCTTGAGCTTCCTCAACTCTCCTTGAAAACTATCTACCTTTTGTTTCCTTCTTTGGTGTCTAACATGAGACACCTCTAGACTGCTTACGATATCTTTCAATGCATACAACTTTATTTCTAAGTAAGGAGGTAAGTGGTGTCCATGAGATTTGCTAACACTTATGGAATAACCATATCTTCTATGATCATCCCTTCTTTCATGGCACCTTCCTTCTTCCTCTTGTATTGAGTTTGATGCCTTCTTCATTTGTCTCTGCAACTAATTTAAACTCTACACAACTCGAGAATTTATCTAACTTTTCTCTCTCATCATTCTCTCATTGTCTT
>JZKD02S1695152.1:42083-54408 GCA_000966675.3 Picea glauca | reverse complement strand
GATTGGAGGTTGCCCCCTCGAAGAGGCCTGTGAACATTGCTATCTGATTCAAGTGCTATTTCTTTTGCTATTTCGTATATCATTTCTGTGTATTGTGAAGATTATGCTGGATATTCTACTGTTATTCTGTCATTTGTAGCATTTCGTTTATGTTCTGCATATTTTATATATCTGGTATCTTGCAATCTAACTCCTACGTAGATTTTTCAATGCCATTCCTCCTGAGATTTTTAACTTCATGGTCAAAATTTGATCTCGACCCTGAGACTCTGACCAATAGACCCTATCCATACCGACCCGATGTTTCAACTAGAAGCTCTGATACCAAACTGTAACATCCCTAGCCACCCACAGGTTGGGGCATGCTACCTATAAGCCCACCCTTGGACTTCATACTCTTACTGATACCTTCTTTTATTAATAAGAATGCATAATATACAAGATTTAGTGACATGCACAACAATATCCAACAAGCATGCATAATCTAAGATTTAGTTAAATGATAATTAAAATAGACAATGAAATACATTCATACACAGATAATAATATCACAACAGAGAGAACTTATCTTTATAAAAAGGAAACACCAATTGGCTGCAGACCAAGGACATTCCACCCAACCATAGACACCATTGCTCCAAATCTCAACAACAGTGTCACCCTCAAGCCAGGGCTATGAATCCACAAGGACAGTTGCAGAGTGTACTTGGGTTCCCAAACTAGTCAGCTCTTAAGATTTCACAAGTTTCCCAGCACCCACAACAATCCAAGTACCCAACTCTCTTCTACCCAGCTTGTATCGCCCAAGAGAATGGACCTCCACCCTTCTCCACCACGCAGTCCCTTAGGCAGTCCTTCTCCTTTTTCCAGGGCCTCCAAAACAGCTGGTCCAGAATCTCAATGATGGAACTCTTAGGATTTGCAGTTGTGAGAAAAACAGGGCACATGCCAATGTATCTCAGACATGTAGGCCCCAGGTCATGGATGGATTGCACCAACAACCATTACAACCAACTATCCCGTGGCTAATTCTCAACAGTTCCTTTCTCTTTTTCCAAGCCAAGACACAGGTGAGGATGGATCAATGGATGGGTAAGTGAGTGCATGGAAGGGCATGAGGGAAATAATGGTACGAATGCAGGAGTGAAGTAGCATATGAGCCAACGACCAACCCCACAATCATACCAGGGATGGGTTTAAGTATTTTCGTGGGGAATAAAGAACCTCCTATCCTTCCCCAAGAATCTCACGTAATCGATTCCCTCCCTTAGGAAAAAAGGGTAATTAACATAGGAATAAACATTTATCCCCTCAATCCCCCTCTCTTGTGGAATCATAGCCCTTTATAACTCTAGTCCTTATCCATCTAGCAACCAACAATGTGTTTATTATAAATAATGATGAAAACATTACATTTCTTGGGCACATTGGCCTTTTAATAATTGTTTGGGCATGTTGGCCTCTCAACATTGTAACAATACGTTATTTAAAATGGGGGTTCAAAATTCGAGGTGTTTCAATTGAACTCTTGTGCGATTTGACCCACAGGAAAACTCGATTGCCAATTTCATAATTACGGTCAACAAGATGTGCATCGACATAAATTTTATTTCAATCTTGCACTTCTTTAATTCTTTTCTTATCATTTTCATTTGTTCTTCCATTTCTTGGATTGCTTCTGGTCCTACCAGGACCTTATCCTCAATTCAATCCCAACTAAATGGTGTCCGACATGGTCAATCGTAAAGAAACTCAAATTGTGCCATCTTAATGGTACTTTGATAGTTGTTGTAGTACACAAACTCTACTAGTAAAAGAACTCTTCCCAACTCTTATGTTGGTCCATCACGTACATATGCAACATATCTTCCAAGATTTTTTTCATTCTTTTTGTCTTCTTGTCTGTCTCAAGGTGATATGTTGTGCTAAAGTTCAGTTGTGTCTCAAAGGCCTCTTGGAAACTTCCAAAATCGTCCTATAAACACTGATCCTCTATCAAATATGATCCTTTTAGGCACTCCATGTAATCTCACAATCTCTTTGATAAAAATTCTAGCTATGTCTAGCACCTGATACGTCGTGTGCACATAAATAAAATGTGAACTCTTCGTCAGAGTGTCAAGTACCACCAAAATTGATTCGTGCCTCCTTTCCATCAACGACAATCCAACAATGAAGTACATTGAAATTACTTCCCATTTTGATTCTAGAATAGCGTGTGGATGTAGTAATCATGTTGGATGTCTATGTTCAACCTTCACTTGTAACATTCTATACATATCACCATGTAGCTAACTATGTTCGCCTTCATTCCTTTCCAAAAGAATAAGGGCTTAAGGTCAGCCCTCATCTTCATGACTCCTGGATAAGCCATGTACATTGCTCTATGAGCTTCGTTTAAGATCAAAATTCTCAATCCGTCGTTAGGCGATACATAAATCTGGTTATTATACCTCATCAATCTGTCATTGTCCAATGTATATCCTTCAATCCTTGGTACCAACATGGTGTCTTGTCTGATATTTTCCTTAACCTCTTTATACCAGTCATCATTGAATTGTATCGTTAGAATATTTTCTCGAAGATTCATCTGAAGAGGTATCACCGAAAATATGCGCAGTCTCCGACTCAATGCATCTGCCACTCTGTTCATTGTTCCTTTTATGTAAGTAATCTCAAAATCGTATTCTCTAAGAAATTTTGACCAACACCTTTGTCGCATGTTCAAGTCACTTTGCATAAAAATGTATTTCTAACCACAATGGTCTGTTTTTATTTTGAATTTACATACAATCAGATAGTGTCTTCACACTCTTAGGGCATACACAATGGCCAATAACCACAAATCACACGTCACATATTTCTCCTCATTCACTCTTAATTTCCTTGAGATGTAAATGATAACTCGATCGTCTTGCATCAAGACTCCGCCTACGCCTTGCTTGGATGCGTCCGTGCATACCAAGAATTCCTAGTCCATGTCAGGGACTTTTAGTATCGATTTTTATGTCAACAACTCCTTGAGCCTTCAAAATGTTTCCGTGCATTTCTTGGTCCATACAAACTTCTTGTTTTTCTTTTGTAATTCCATGATCAGATTTTCTATCTTCGAAAAACCTTCGATGAACTGTCGATAATATCCTGCTAAAACCATAAATCTACATACTTTTGGTACGTTCATCGGCATAGGCCATTCCATAAAATCCTCTACCTTCGCTGGATCCACAATGATGCCTTCACCAGAGTTAACATTCCCTAAGTAATGAATCCTCGATTGATAAAAAGAGCATTTCGACAGTTTCGCATATAATTTGTTTTCTCATAAACACTGTAGTACCAAGCATAAATTTTCATCATGTTCTTTTTTCGTCTGAGAATATATCAATATGTCATCAATGAATACCTGAACAAAATTGTCCAGGTATTCGTGGACCACCCCATTCATCATGCTCATGAATACCCCCGGGGTGTTTGTCAGTCCAAACAGTAAAATGGTAAACTCGTAATGTCTAAACCTCGTCTTGAATGCGGTCTTAGGAGTGATATCCTTATCTCAAGTTGATCTTCAAAAAGAAAGTTGTGCCCTTCATTTGGTCAAAAAAATCATCTATTCTTGGGAACAAATATTGGTTATTAATTTTTGCCTTGTTCAATTGATGATAGTCAATATAGAGTCTCCACAACCCATCCTTCTTCTGTATGAAAATAACAGTCACAACCCAAGGTGACACACTTGGATGTATAAGTCCCAGGTCCAACAACTCCTTTATTTTCATTTTCAATTCCTACAACTCAAGCGTTGACATCTGATAAGGATCTCTTGCTATTGGTTCAGTTCCAGGTTTTAGTTCGATTGTAAACTTTGATTCTCTTTCGGGTGGAAAACCCGGTAAATCTTCTGGAAACATGTCATCTAACTCTCATACTACCGGAAGGTTTTCTAACCCTTCTGCCTCTCCTTTGTCATTTAGTTCTAATATTTCATATAAATTGCATTACTTGCACATGATCTTCTGTAGTTNCAGCTGGTCCAGAATCTCAATGATGGAACTCTTAGGATTTTCAGTTGTGAGAAAAACAGGGCACATGCCAATGTATCTCAGACATGTAGGCCCCAGGTCATGGATGGATTGCACCAACAACCATTACAACCAACTATCCCGTGGCTAATTCTCAGCAATTCCTTTCCCTTTTTCCAAGCCAAGACATAGGTGAGGATGGATCAATGGATGGGTAAGTGAGTGCATGGAAGGGCATGAGGGAAATAATGGTACGAATGCAGGAGTGAAGTAGCATATGAGCCAACAACCAACCCCACAATCATACCAGGGATGAGTTTAAGTATTTTCGTGGGGAATAAAGAACCTCCTATCCTTCCCCAAGAATCTCACGTAATCGATCCCCTCCCTTAGGAAAAAAGGGTAATTAACATAGGAATAAACATTTATCCCCTCAAGCCCCCTCTCTTGTGGAATCATAGCCCTTTATAACTCTAGTCCTTATCCATCTAGCAACCAAAAATGTCTTTATTATAAATAATGATGAAAACATTACATTTCTTGGGCACATTGGCCTTTTAATAATTGTTTGGGCATGTTGGCCTCTCAACATTGTAACAATACGTTATTTAAAATGGGGGTTCAAAATTCGAGGTGTTTCAATTGAACTCTTGTGCGATTTGACCCACAGGAAAACTCGATTGCCAATTTCATAATTACGGTCAACAAGATGTGCATCGACATAAATTTTATTTCAATCTTGCACTTCTTTAATTCTTTTCTTATCATTTTCATTTGTTCTTCCATTTCTTGGATTGCTTCTGGTCCTACCAGGACCTTATCCTCAATTCAATCCCAACTAAATGGTGTCCGACATGGTCAATCGTAAAGAAACTCAAATTGTGCCATCTTAATGGTACTTTGATAGTTGTTGTAGTACACAAACTCTACTAGTAAAAGAACTCTTCCCAACTCTTATGTTGGTCCATCACGTACATATGCAACATATCTTCCAAGATTTTTTTCATTCTTTTTGTCTTCTTGTCTGTCTCAAGGTGATATGTTGTGCTAAAGTTCAGTTGTGTCTCAAAGGCCTCTTGGAAACTTCCAAAATCGTCCTATAAACACTGATCCTCTATCAAATATGATCCTTTTAGGCACTCCATGTAATCTCACAATCTCTTTGATAAAAATTCTAGCTATGTCTAGCACCTGATACGTCGTGTGCACATAAATAAAATGTGAACTCTTCGTCAGAGTGTCAAGTACCACCAAAATTGATTCGTGCCTCCTTTCCATCAACGACAATCCAACAATGAAGTACATTGAAATTACTTCCCATTTTGATTCTAGAATAGCGTGTGGATGTAGTAATCATGTTGGATGTCTATGTTCAACCTTCACTTGTAACATTCTATACATATCACCATGTAGCTAACTATGTTCGCCTTCATTCCTTTCCAAAAGAATAAGGGCTTAAGGTCAGCCCTCATCTTCATGACTCCTGGATAAGCCATGTACATTGCTCTATGAGCTTCGTTTAAGATCAAAATTCTCAATCCGTCGTTAGGCGATACATAAATCTGGTTATTATACCTCATCAATCTGTCATTGTCCAATGTATATCCTTCAATCCTTGGTACCAACATGGTGTCTTGTCTGATATTTTCCTTAACCTCTTTATACCAGTCATCATTGAATTGTATCGTTAGAATATTTTCTCGAAGATTCATCTGAAGAGGTATCACCGAAAATATGCGCAGTCTCCGACTCAATGCATCTGCCACTCTGTTCATTGTTCCTTTTATGTAAGTAATCTCAAAATCGTATTCTCTAAGAAATTTTGACCAACACCTTTGTCGCATGTTCAAGTCACTTTGCATAAAAATGTATTTCTAACCACAATGGTCTGTTTTTATTTTGAATTTACATACAATCAGATAGTGTCTTCACACTCTTAGGGCATACACAATGGCCAATAACCACAAATCACACGTCACATATTTCTCCTCATTCACTCTTAATTTCCTTGAGATGTAAATGATAACTCGATCGTCTTGCATCAAGACTCCGCCTACGCCTTGCTTGGATGCGTCCGTGCATACCAAGAATTCCTAGTCCATGTCAGGGACTTTTAGTATCGATTTTTATGTCAACAACTCCTTGAGCCTTCAAAATGTTTCCGTGCATTTCTTGGTCCATACAAACTTCTTGTTTTTCTTTTGTAATTCCATGATCAGATTTTCTATCTTCGAAAAACCTTCGATGAACTGTCGATAATATCCTGCTAAAACCATAAATCTACATACTTTTGGTACGTTCATCGGCATAGGCCATTCCATAAAATCCTCTACCTTCGCTGGATCCACAATGATGCCTTCACCAGAGTTAACATTCCCTAAGTAATGAATCCTCGATTGATAAAAAGAGCATTTCGACAGTTTCGCATATAATTTGTTTTCTCATAAACACTGTAGTACCAAGCATAAATTTTCATCATGTTCTTTTTTCGTCTGAGAATATATCAATATGTCATCAATGAATACCTGAACAAAATTGTCCAGGTATTCGTGGACCACCCCATTCATCATGCTCATGAATACCCCCGGGGTGTTTGTCAGTCCAAACAGTAAAATGGTAAACTCGTAATGTCTAAACCTCGTCTTGAATGCGGTCTTAGGAGTGATATCCTTATCTCAAGTTGATCTTCAAAAAGAAAGTTGTGCCCTTCATTTGGTCAAAAAAATCATCTATTCTTGGGAACAAATATTGGTTATTAATTTTTGCCTTGTTCAATTGATGATAGTCAATATAGAGTCTCCACAACCCATCCTTCTTCTGTATGAAAATAACAGTCACAACCCAAGGTGACACACTTGGATGTATAAGTCCCAGGTCCAACAACTCCTTTATTTTCATTTTCAATTCCTACAACTCAAGCGTTGACATCTGATAAGGATCTCTTGCTATTGGTTCAGTTCCAGGTTTTAGTTCGATTGTAAACTTTGATTCTCTTTCGGGTGGAAAACCCGGTAAATCTTCTGGAAACATGTCATCTAACTCTCATACTACCGGAAGGTTTTCTAACCCTTCTGCCTCTCCTTTGTCATTTAGTTCTAATATTTCATATAAATTGCATTACTTGCACATGATCTTCTGTAGTTGTAGGGAAGAAACGAACCTCAAGGACACTCCCTAGTTTCTTCCCATGATCACTCTTCTATGTCCCTCATCATCGGTCAAACTCAACCATTTCATGTTACAATTGAGTATCGCATCATGCGATATCAACCAGTCCATACCGATCACTATGTCATAAGATCCTAATATCATGACATATAGGTTGGCCTTCGTTACAAAATATTGCAAGTTAAGGCTACAGTCCATAACCTTTCCTCTGACCTTATGCTTGCACCTGAATCCATTTCCATGTATGTAAATTTGTTTTGTTCGACTTCCTTTACCTTAATTCTTTTTAGCGCTACACCAGAAATAAAGCTCTTTGTAGCACCAGGATCTATCAAAATACTAAATTTTTGGTCAACAATGGTACCTGATGTCTTGAGAATAGTGGAATGGTGCTCGGCCTAGCAGTTATTCAGTACTGCATGAATCCAGTGGGTCTTGCCCAAATCTCCAATTGTAGTGTGTCAAGCTAACTCGACTGCTTTGTCCCTCTCAACTAGATAGTCACACTAGTAATGTGACTCTCTACATCCAACATCTAGTCTTCGGTTTAGTTCTCTTGGTCCCCGAAGTAGGAGTTGTTGGCCCGCCAGCGTGAAATCCTGATCTATTCTACTGAACAGTCCTAGACAACTATTGTTGCATGTGATGCTTCTACTGATGTTGTGGTCCTCTGTAGGGAGTTATTTGTTGAGGAGTTGGTCATCGTGGTGTCATGAACATGGATCCTCTCGATGTATCTCAATACCTTGATGTATGTCTGGCTAGTGTCTAATGTTGTTGCGCACTTAATTTCATCTGCCCAGATGGTCTTGTAGAAGTCCTGCCCTAACCCCTGCTGGTGAACTCTTCCTCTGTTATGAGGGCCTTCTGGACTGCATCATGCAATGTCTGTGGCATTAGGATCCTCACCTTTGCATGAATTCTTAAGTTAAGGGAAAACACAAAATTGTTGACCTTCAACTTCTCCGTGCTCAGATGTAGAGAATACCTAAGCAACTCCATGAATTGAGCCTCATAATCCAGCACCATATGACCACTCTGTCATAAGGCATTGAACTCATTGAGATAGAACTCAATGAATTCCTCCGATAAATACCTCTCCCGAAACCACTCCACGAACAATTCCTATGACATGTCTTCGACGACCATGTTCAGTTGTGGTAGGAGCGTCTTCCACCATAGAAGAGTGCTCCCCTTCAACTAAAATACTTCCATGTAGAATTTCATGTTGGAGGTGTAGTCATGAAGTGTGAAGCACATATCTATGATCTCCAACCATACCTTGATGGCTTCATCATCTGTGGCACCCATGAACTTGGGAAACGTGACCTTCTTGAGTTCTCTATGAATTCTACCACTACCAGCTGGAGTGCATTGTAGACTCTTAGGGGATACATGCGCCCTGGCCTCATCCGTATCTAGTCGGTTAATCAATGCCTCAGACATCCTCTGGAAGGACCTCATCAAACCAACCACATCCCCCACAACAATTTTCTCCTGTCCAATAAATTGTTCTTCTCCTTAGGTCTTAGACCCTTAAGGTGTGGATAAAACTGGAGACATCATGCCTTTGCCCCTAGCACCACATCGTCTACCTACATGACATCCTCTAACGATGATTACCTGCAAGGACACATTTCAATTTTAATTAGTGATAAGTTTTTAATCAAGAGTTTAATACAGTGGAAGGCATAATGATCCAAAGTCGTGGGGTTGAACCCACTCTGATACCATATGTAACATCCCCTCCATTATGACAACGAAAAGTGATGTATAATAGGTAATTTTTTTTTTTCATTAGGATATTAAATTCGTTACAACATATTAAACAACATCGAAATGGATACATCATCATAGCTAAAACAACACATAAGAAGTGTATTAACATAATTAAAAATGACACATAATCAACACATAACAATGACTCAATAAACACATCATCATAATTAATAATGACACAATAAGCACATCACGATCGACTAAAGCAAAACACAATAAATGATCAACCATATCACTGAGAATTAAAAGAACTACCCGCCCAACCTACCCTGCAAGGTTAGGACCTCCAGGACACATAAGCAACTCTCAAGCCCAGGATTCATCTGATTTATTTTGACCACTTAAGGTATTATGGATGGTGGCTGTTCTGAGGAACAAGGAGGTGTCTAAATCACACTAACACAATCAAGTCGAAAGCCAAATAGCTCAATCAATCAACATCATTATTGTTCATGGCACAAGAGAATTTAAATACTTGATCATTCACACATCAATATTGTTCTTGTCGCAAGAGAAGTCTAAATAATCAATCATCCATACATCAATATTATTCACGACGCATGAGAAATCTACTTTATTTTACATGGTGCAAGAAAATATAATCACTAAATCAATCATATGTCAACATTATTCTAAAGGCGCAAGTGTAATCAACTTATTTTATTTTCATGACACAAAAGCAAAAATCTATTTTATTTCAAGGCATGCGATTAATCAAATTACTAAATTAAACAATAGATCAACATTACTTTCAAGGTGTGTGCATGTACTGATTACTGAATTAAACATAAATCAACATTCCTTCCAGGGCACACGACTAATCAAATTTTTAATTAAAAATAAATCAACCTTTTTTATTCATGGCGCGTGATAGGATATTCCACTACACTTAACTTTTTGAAGTAGCCATGAGTGTGATTGAACAAGAGGAAAAACCATAGGATAATAATTTAAGATCTTAAACAATCTTATTCTCAGGTAGCATGGCCATACATCTCCTTTTTATTTTTGGGGAATATCTTCTAAGAAAATAAATAAGATCTTAAAGAATGAATTTTATTTTCTTGCAAGAACCCCACGAAGAAAACCTTTTTAAGAAAAACAAGGTTGTAACCCCAAAATTTGGGTTACTTTAAAACTAGGGTTATTACTAAGACTCTAACCGTATCACCCTCATTTTGGTTACAATAAATCTATTGATTGCAAGTTTAATCATTCCCTACTAAAATAACTAAACTTGAACTAGAAGAATGACAAGATTAAATAATTATCCAAATCTAACACCCAATACAAGGAATGCCATTACGATTTTCTAAGAAATAAATTCCGGACTATAAGCTTAATGTGTTGGTGTACAGTTTATTTTCTCCCTTTGGATTGAGCTAATAATATTCTCTTTTTGTGTCAGGGATGAACTTGTTTCAATTTGGTGGTATCGGAATTTCCCAAAGTGTTGGGATAATGTTTCCTATACTAGGCCAACAATATAAGGAGACAGTGTGAAGTGAAAATAGGGTAAAATAGGGTACAAGAGTGGACATAGACACACATAAAACCTCATCATTGTCCTCGAAATTTTTTATCATTATCTTCTTATAAAACATCAAGATTGTCCTGGTGTAATTAGTCCCTTCCTTTTTGGGTGCAAGAACTATAGAAGTGAGCTTGCCATTTTTCCTATTATGTTTCACACAACCCCAACATATTATGCATGTTGTTCGCTAAGGGATATAAAAAATTTTCATCTTCACCAATTAAACCTTCATTAGTGTTATGTGACCCCATCCCAACACAAGGCCAAATTATTCATCCCATTTCCTATGTTTGAACTTCGAAAACATAAAAAATATGTAAAGTTAAAGACATGAAGTGAAGTAATGCTATTGGTTTCTATATTTTTAGTTCTAGCATATAAAATTAGAGACTAGCATTAAAACATATCAAAGTATATGAAATTAGACATGGTGATCACTTTGCCACCTTAATTGACTCACAAACACTACCAATCCCTTGCCTTAATTGATATGTATCACTGCACCATTTTTCCTTCATGTATGGTATCACTCATAGCTCTGTAGTCTATAATCCTTAATTCATTGGCATATTTTAGTCTATTGGATCAAAGCATAGATGGTTTTGAAGCAAATAAAAAAATTGGCAAGGTGAAAATGGCAGACTAAAATAAAAATGTTGGCAAGACTTCTTACTAAAACACAAAGAGTTTTCTAGAGAATGAACAAATTGATACATTTTTATAAAACAATAGAGATGAAACAAAGAGGATTCAAAGGGAAATCGCCAGGAAATTCACATTTTTTGGGCGAATTTGCACAAGTAAAAACTCATAGGTTTCAAAGGGAAAAATTGGCAGGAGATTCACATTTGTTGGGTGAATTTGTACAAGGAAAAACACAGAGGTTTCAAAGGGAAATTGCCAGGAGATTCACATTTGATGGGAAAATTTGTAGAAGGAAAAACATAGAGGTTTCAAAGGGAAAAATCACGAGGAGATTCACATTTTCTGGGAGAATTTGTACAAGGAAAAACACATAGGTTTCAAAGGGAAATCACCAGGAGATTCACATTTGCTGGGTGAATTTGCACAAGGAAAAACACAAATGTTTCAAAGGGAAATTGCCAAGGTATTCACATTAACAATGAAGTGCCGAAATTAGCTATGGTGCATTGAATTATAGTTACAAGGTATGAAAAATATTGGAGGTTTCAGGACCAAAATGATACAACACTGTGATCTGGAATCAATACAATACATTACATGAAACTACAATAACAAATGCATTTAAAAATTCTTAAGAAGAGCTTCAGCTGATAACAATTGTTGATTCTACATTTATGTACATGATCAACCCCTTTTTACATACTCAAGTTCCTCAGCCACTGGAAAAATATTTTTTATCTGAATATTTAAACCCACAAAATTTTATATGCACAACAAATGCTTTCAATTAAAAAATTATTAAATTATTTTCATATATCTAATAATTTAAAAACTATACAAATTAAATATTAATACACTTCAATCTCAGAAAAGAATACCATAACCAACGACAAATATGGACCTGGAGATGATCCTTGCAACTGGTGATCCTTTTGTCCTCTCGCTTTCTAACTGTACAGACTTCAACGATACCTCCTAGCCAATGCTATGAGTACTTGTCTTCCCCCTTATCCCCCCGAGCCACAAAGGATCCACGCACACACAAAACTAGAAATCCTCTATCTCCCAGCTCACCTCACAAGGTAGAGCCACCACTCTCTCTCAGGCTGGGTATCCAAACTCTCACAAGTAAAACCAGTAAAAATTTTTGCAGCATACCCTTTCCCATAATCCATGTGAT
>JZKD02S1695152.1:0-19543 GCA_000966675.3 Picea glauca | reverse complement strand
CTGAAGAAGTGCTACAGAAAAGGCTATCAATTATTTGCAGCCCGTGTGGAAGAAGCATCTAGAGATGAAGTCCCAAATATTGGAGACCATGAAGTACTTACAGAGTTTGAAGACATACTTCAGGAGGTACCTAGACTACCTTCGAAGGGAGACATTGATTTTTCTATAAATTTGATGCCTGGAGCAGCTCCAGTGTCGAAAGATCCTTATAGAATGAGTACACCAGAGCTGAAAGAGTTGCATTTGCAGCTTGAAGAGCTTCTAAAGAAGGGGTACATTCACTCTAGCATGTCACATTGGGGTGCCTTGGTCCTATTCATGAAGAAGAAGGATGGGACATTAAGGCTGTGCATTGATTTCAGACAGTTGAACAAAGTAACTGTCAAGAACAAGTATCCTCTGTCGAGGATCGATGATCTTTTCGATCAGTTGAAAGGTGCAAAAACATTTTTAAAAATAGATCTCAGATCGAGATATCACTAGGTAAGAATAAAGAATGAAGACATCAGCAAGACCGCCTTTAGAACAAGGTATGATCATTACGAGTTCACACTGGCACCATTTGGGCTATCAAACACACCTGTTGTTTTAATGTGCTTGATGAATGGTGTATTCAGGGACTATCTAGATGAGTTTGTTGTAGTCTTCCTGGATGACATTTTGGTGTATTCCAAGTTAGAAGCAGAGCCTGAACAACACCTGAGGATGGTGCTTCAAGTGTTGAGAGAACACCAGTTGTATGCCAAGTTGAACAAATGCTCATTTTATCAAAGGCAGATCCATTACTTGGGGCAGATTATTTCAGAAGAAGCGATTGTTATGGATCTTGAGAAGGTTGAGGCCATCAGAGAATGGTCAACGCCAAGGAATGTGGTAGAATTTATATCCTTTATGGGTCTAGCGGGCTATTATAGAAGGTTTATAGCAGGGTTCTCAAGGATAGATCACCCTATCACTTCCTTGCAAAGGAATGAGAAAATGTTTCAGTGAACTGAAGGAGTGTGAGAAGAGTTTCCAACGATTGAAGCAGCTGTTAACCAGCTCTCTAATCTTGAGGATTGCAAATCCAAATATGGATTTCATGGTGTGCATAGATGCATGTAATGAAGGGTTGGTAGGATTTCTCAGCCATAATGGATTTGTAGATTGTTATGAGTCTAGGAAGATGAAAGAGCATGAAAAGAATTATTCCACTCACGATTTGGAGTTGACAACAATCATTCACGCTCTGAGGAAATCGAGACATTACCTCATGGGAAAGAGGTTTGAACTCAGAACAGACCATAATGGTCTGAAATACTTGTTTGATCAACCAACCTTAAATGCTAGACAAAGTAGGTGGCTGGAATTTATGTGTGAATACGACTTTGATATCAAGCTTATCAAAGGGAAGGAAAACAAGGTGGCTGATCCACTCAGCAGAAAGGTGCATGAATTACATGCTACAACCATTAGCATGTACAGGACTGATATTAAAGATAGAATTTTGGAAGATGCAAATGTAGATTTGCAGTACAGAGACTTGGTAGCAAAGCTACAATAGAGCGAGAGACCATAGAAAGAGGGAAATTACATCTTGGGAGACGATGGAATACTTCTGTATAAAAATAGAGTGTATATACCCAATGTCCAGGAATTGAAACTTGCGATTCTAAAAGAAATGCATAACCTGACTTATGTTGGACACTCTAGATATCAGAAGACTGTGGTAGTAGTCAAAAGACATTACTTTTTGTCGGGTATGAAGAGATAGATTGCTGAATACATCGCTAGATATATGGAGTGCTAGAACATTAAAGCTGAGCATAGGCACCCAACAGGGTTGTTGCAACCTTTGCCCATTCTTGAATGGAAGTGGGAAGTGGTGACCATGGATTTTATTACAGGATAGCCTAGAATGAGCAAGAAACACGATTCGATCATGGTTGTGGTGGACAAGCTTACAAAAGATGCCCATTTTATTCCACTGAAAATCACTCACAAGGCAACAGATGTTGTTGATATCTTCTTAAAAGAAGTGGAACGCTTGCATGGAATTCCTAAAACGATTGTGTCTGATAGGGACCCAAAATTCACCTCGAATTTCTGGAAAGGACTATTCAAAGGATTCAGAACGAATATGAATTTTAGTATGGCATATCATCCCAAGTCTAATGGACAGATAGAGAGGGTGAATAGAGTAATAGAGGACATACTGAGAATGTGCATGATGGACAAACCATCAAGATGGGAAGACTACCTGCATTTGGTAGAATTTGCCTACAATAATGGGTATCATGCATCGTTGAAGATGAGCCCATTTGAAGCACTTTATGGAAGAAAGTGCAACACTCTAGTGAGTTGGGATAATATAGCTAACAGAGCAGTAGTTGGGCTAGAGTTGCTCAAGGATATGGAGGACAAAATGATAAAAATTAAATAGAATTTGAAAGCTTTCCAAGACAGGAAGAAAAGTTATGCTGATAAGAATAGAATCCACAGAGAATTCAAAGTGGGTGATAATGTTTTCCTGAAAGCGAAAACTAACAGGAGTTCCCTGAAGCTGGGAAGTTGCACCAAGTTGGTAGCCAGATTTTGTGGGCCATTTGAAATCCTAGAAAGGATTGGGCCAGTTCCATATAAGCTTTCATTACCTGCATCTATGACTGTACATAATGTGTTTCATGTTTCATTGCTTAAGAAATATATATCTGATGCTAATCATGTTATTGATTGGAATGTGATTCAGGTGGAACCAGAAGGTTTCCTGCAAGTGCAACCTGTGCGCCTATTGGACAGGAAAAACAAATAGCTCCAAAATCGATCTATAGGGCTTGTAAAGGTCCAGTCGACTTGGTATGGTCCTGAGGATGCGACATGGGAACATGAAGATGTTATGCGGGCAGATTACTCGCATCTTTTTAAAAATTTTGAAAAGCTTGCAAATGCAATGTAAACTTTCACTAAGGACAGTGCAGAAATAAGGGGAGGGGGATTGTAATGTCCCCAAGGCCGAGCCCTGTTGTAAATCATGTTTATGAAATGAATTATAATTATGTTTTATAGGCTGGTGAGACATGTTTATATAATTTGGTGGGCTTATGTGATTGTTAGTCCAGAGAGCCTAAGTGTTGAAGGCCAAGAGCCTTCTTTTGTATATGTAATCATGCATAACATTAATAAAAATATAAACACCATTGCGTGCAGACCGACCATGATGAATGAGTGATGGGGGACTAAGATTCCACAGAGTGGGCAAGGGATTAGGGGCTGGAAGGTGGGAAGAGGGGCTAAGTGTTGATCCTAGGGGCTTAATTCCTTGGGAACAATATTTTAATATTATTCCAAAAAGACCATGTGAAATATATGTTTTATCCTAAGTTCTTTTGGAATGAAAAGTGTCTTCCAAATGGGGAGGAACGCATGTTGATGGAATGCATGCAGTTTCATGGGTGACAAGTGTCGACTCAAGTGCATGCAGTTAAAAAATGTTGAATTGAGCCGTGATGGGGGTTCCTCCTCCATTCCACCGTTGATCATCTGAACGTGAGTCATGTCTGACCTCTACAAGATACCCTTGTGCAATTCTGAAACTGGGGAAAAGTTCTTTGTTGATTCCTAAGGAAGCTGATACATTCCTTTCCTGAACAGTTTGAACCTGTGCGTGGGATCTTTGTACACCTTGTGAAATCCTGAAACCAAAACCGTGAGTCTATTTCATGATTGTTGAGCCTATTTGGGAAGCCCGTGTCTATTTTCCTAGTTGGTTTTTATGGCCATGTAGTGTTGGACTGCATGTGGCTTACTGGCCAGTGTGATTTCATGCTTAGCATGTATGTAACCTCTCTCCAAGTGAGGGAGGTGATTGTTGCTGGAAGAGGTAGGTTGTCAGGCTTGTGAACAACTCTCTCTAGGTGAGAGAGTTTGTTGGGAAGTGGTTTCTTCCAGAGAGTGTCCAGCACCAGCTTCGGTCTCTGAGACTTCCTGATCCGGCCTATTGCCAAGACCTAGAGAGGGAGGTGTAGCACCGATGGACTATGCTTATGAAGGTGTATACTCTCAGGTGGAACAAACATGTGGGGAATGAGAGTCTGGGAGTAGTGGGTGTAAGATGGCATCCTGGGAAGAATCCTTCCAGTCATTCTATGTTGTTTTCCCTGTAACCTCAGCCTACCCTAGGATTAATTACCTTGGGGTGGAGCTTAGTCCAAGCTCAGGGGTGACCCATTGCTGAGCTTGATGAGTAGCGTGGTCTAAGGCTGGGAGGTTCGTGGAAGGCCTGCACGTGGTTGGTGGAATTACCATCATTTCAAATATAAGTACCAGACGATGTTTTAATTATTTTTTGCATGTCTGTGTATTTATATTTATCACGTATTCTGTTGTGCATATGAATTAATGTTAATTACATGGATTATTTATGTCAACAGTAATTTTTTGCTGACTCTGAGTTTAAATGTGTTTAACCTGTTTTAAATGCATGTTATTAATTAAGCATAAAATGATGTTGTTTCGCAAAGTAGCGTTTGCCCATCTAGTGGGTTGGATGACGACCGTGGGAGTGTTACAGTCATCATCACATTTTATGGTGAAAAAGGATTAAATTTCTCTATTACTAATTCACCCCCCCTCTCAGTAATCCTAAAATTTGTATCATAGCCAGTTCCTTCAAGAAATAGTTTAACCACTGGAAGGAGATCATGGATTATTTTAAGAATGGAGTACCAATTTTTAATGGTTAGAATGGTTTTAAGTATGAGATGTGGAGAAGAANCTGAAGAAGTGCTACAGAAAAGGCTATCAATTATTTGCAGCCCGTGTGGAAGAAGCATCTAGAGATGAAGTCCCAAATATTGGAGACCATGAAGTACTTACAGAGTTTGAAGACATACTTCAGGAGGTACCTAGACTACCTTCGAAGGGAGACATTGATTTTTCTATAAATTTGATGCCTGGAGCAGCTCCAGTGTCGAAAGATCCTTATAGAATGAGTACACCAGAGCTGAAAGAGTTGCATTTGCAGCTTGAAGAGCTTCTAAAGAAGGGGTACATTCACTCTAGCATGTCACATTGGGGTGCCTTGGTCCTATTCATGAAGAAGAAGGATGGGACATTAAGGCTGTGCATTGATTTCAGACAGTTGAACAAAGTAACTGTCAAGAACAAGTATCCTCTGTCGAGGATCGATGATCTTTTCGATCAGTTGAAAGGTGCAAAAACATTTTTAAAAATAGATCTCAGATCGAGATATCACTAGGTAAGAATAAAGAATGAAGACATCAGCAAGACCGCCTTTAGAACAAGGTATGATCATTACGAGTTCACACTGGCACCATTTGGGCTATCAAACACACCTGTTGTTTTAATGTGCTTGATGAATGGTGTATTCAGGGACTATCTAGATGAGTTTGTTGTAGTCTTCCTGGATGACATTTTGGTGTATTCCAAGTTAGAAGCAGAGCCTGAACAACACCTGAGGATGGTGCTTCAAGTGTTGAGAGAACACCAGTTGTATGCCAAGTTGAACAAATGCTCATTTTATCAAAGGCAGATCCATTACTTGGGGCAGATTATTTCAGAAGAAGCGATTGTTATGGATCTTGAGAAGGTTGAGGCCATCAGAGAATGGTCAACGCCAAGGAATGTGGTAGAATTTATATCCTTTATGGGTCTAGCGGGCTATTATAGAAGGTTTATAGCAGGGTTCTCAAGGATAGATCACCCTATCACTTCCTTGCAAAGGAATGAGAAAATGTTTCAGTGAACTGAAGGAGTGTGAGAAGAGTTTCCAACGATTGAAGCAGCTGTTAACCAGCTCTCTAATCTTGAGGATTGCAAATCCAAATATGGATTTCATGGTGTGCATAGATGCATGTAATGAAGGGTTGGTAGGATTTCTCAGCCATAATGGATTTGTAGATTGTTATGAGTCTAGGAAGATGAAAGAGCATGAAAAGAATTATTCCACTCATGATTTGGAGTTGACAACAATCATTCACGCTCTGAGGAAATCGAGACATTACCTCATGGGAAAGAGGTTTGAACTCAGAACAGACCATAACGGTCTGAAATACTTGTTTGATCAACCAACCTTAAATGCTAGACAAAGTAGGTGGCTGGAATTTATGTGTGAATACGACTTTGATATCAAGCATATCAAAGGGAAGGAAAACAAGGTGGATGATCCACTCAGCAGAAAGGTGCATGAATTACATGCTACAACCATTAGCATGTACAGGACTGATATTAAAGATAGAATTTTGGAAGCTGCAAATGTAGATTTGCAGTACAGAGACTTGGTAGAAAAGATACAATAGAGAGAGAGACCACAGAAAGAGGGAAATTACATCTTGGGAGATGATGGAATACTTCTGTATAAAAATAGAGTGTATATACCCAATGTCCAGGAATTGAAACTTGCGATTCTAAAAGAAATGCATAACCTGACTTATGTTGGACACTCTGGATATCAGAAGACTGTGGTAGCAGTCAAAAGAAATTACTTTTTGTCGGGTATGAAGAGATAGATTGCTGAATACATCGCCAGATATATGGAGTGCTATAACATTAAAGCTGAGCATAGGCACCCAACAGGGTTGTTGCAACCTTTGCCCATTCCTGAATGGAAGTGGGAAGTGGTGACCATGGATTTTATTACAGGATAGCCTAGAATGAGCAAGAAACACGATTCGATCATGGTTGTGGTGGACAAGCCTACAAAAGATGCCTATTTTATTCCACTGAAAATCACTCACAAGGCAACATATGTTGTTGATATCTTCTTAAAAGAAGTGGAACGCTTGCATGGAATTCCTAAAACGATTGTGTCTGATAGGGACCCAAAATTCACCTCGAATTTCTGGAAAGGACTGTTCAAAGGATTCATAACGAATCTGAATTTTAGTATAGAATATCATCCCAAGTCTAATGGACAGACAGAGAGGGTGAATAGAGTAATAGAGGACATACTGAGAATGTGCGTGATGGACAAACCATCAAGATGGGAAGACTACCTGCATTTGGTAGAATTTGCCTACAATAATGGGTATCATGCATCATTGAAGATGAGCCCATTTGAAGCACTTTATGGAAGAAAGTGCAACACTCCAGTGAGTTGGGATAATATAGCTAACAGAGCAGTAGTTGGGCTAGAGTTGCTCAAGGAGATGGAGGACAAAATGATAAAAATTAAATAGAATTTGAAAGCTGCCCAAGACAGGAAGAAAAGTTATGCTGATAAGAATAGAATCCACAGAGAATTCAAAATGGGTGATCATGTTTTCCTGAAAGCGAAAACTAACAGGAGTTCCCTGAAGCTGGGAAGTTGCACCAAGTTGGTAGCCAAATTTTGTGGGCCATTTGAAATCCTAGAAAGGATTGGGCCAGTTCCATATAATCTTTCATTACCTGCATCTATGACTGTACATAATGTGTTTCATGTTTCATTGCTTAAGAAATATATACCTAATGCTAATCATGTTATTGATTGGAATGTGATTCAGGTGGAACCAGAAGGTGTCCTGCAAGTGCAACCTATGCGCCTATTGGACAGGAAAAACAAATAGCTCCAAAATCGAGCTATAGGGCTTGTAAAGGTCCAGTCGACTTGGTATGGTCCTGAGGATGCGACATGGGAGCATGAAGATGTTATGCGGGCAGAGTACTCGCATCTTTTTAAAAATTTTGAAAAGCTTGCAAATGCAATGTAAAGTTGCACTGAGGACAGTGCAGAAATAAGGGGAGGGGGATTGTAATGTCCCCAAGGCCGAGCCCTGTTGTAAATCATGTTTATGAAATGAATTATAATTATGTTTTATAGGCTGGTGAGACAAGTTTATATAAGTTGGTGGGCTTATGTGATTGTTAGTCCAGAGAGCCTAAGTGTTGAAGGCCAAGAGTCTTCTTTTGTATATGTAATCATGCATAACATTAATAAAAATATAAACACCATTGCGTGCAGACCGACCATGATGAATGAGTGATGGGGGACTAAGATTCCACAGAGTGGGAAAGGGATTAGGGGCTGGAAGGTGGGAAGAGGGGATAAGTGTTGATCCTAGGGGCTTAATTCCTTGGGAACAATATTTTAATATTATTCCAAAAAGACCATGTGAAATATATGTTTTATCCTAATTTATTTTGGAATGACAAGTGTCTTCCAAATGGGGAGGAACACATGCTGATGGAATGCATGCAGTTTCATGGGTGACAAGTGTCGACTCAAGTGCATGCAGTTAAAAAATGTTGAATTGAGCCGTGATGGGGGTTCCTCCTCCATTCCACCGTCGATCATCTGAACGTGAGTCCTGTCTGACCTCTGCAAGATACCCTTGTGCAATTCTGAAACTGGGGAAAAGTTCTTTGTTGATTCCTAAGGAAGCCGGTACATTCCTTTCTTGAACAGTTTGAACCTGTGCGTGGGATCTTTGTACACCTTGTGAAATCCTGAAACCAAAACCGTGAGTCTATTTCATGATTGTTGAGCCTATTTGGGAAGCCCGTGTCTATTTTCCTAGTTGGTTTTTATGGCCATGTAGTGTTGGACTGCATGTGGCTTACTGGCCAGTGTGATTTCATGCTTAGCATGTATGTAACCTCTCTCCAAGTGAGGGAGGTGATTGTTGCTGGAAGAGGTAGGTTGTCAGGCTTGTGAACAACTCTCTCTAGGTGAGAGAGTTTGTTGGGAAGTGGTTTCTTCCAGAGAGTGTCCAGCACCAGCTTCGGTCTCTGAGACTTCCTGATCCGGCCTATTGCCAAGACCTAGAGAGGGAGGTGTAGCACCGATGGACTATGCTTATGAAGGTGTATACTCTCAGGTGGAACAAACATGTGGGGAATGAGAGTCTGGGAGTAGTGGGTGTAAGATGGCATCCTGGGAAGAATCCTTCCAGTCATTCTATGTTGTTTTCCCTGTAACCTCAGCCTACCCTAGGATTAATTACCTTGGGGTGGAGCTTAGTCCAAGCTCAGGGGTGACCCATTGCTGAGCTTGATGAGTAGCGTGGTCTAAGGCTGGGAGGTTCGTGGAAGGCCTGCACGTGGTTGGTGGAATTACCATCATTTCAAATATAAGTACCAGACGATGTTTTAATTATTTTTTGCATGTCTGTGTATTTATATTTATCACGTATTCTGTTGTGCATATGAATTAATGTTAATTACATGGATTATTTATGTCAACAGTAATTTTTTGCTGACTCTGAGTTTAAATGTGTTTAACCTGTTTTAAATGCATGTTATTAATTAAGCATAAAATGATGTTGTTTCGCAAAGTAGCGTTTGCCCATCTAGTGGGTTGGATGACGACCGTGGGAGTGTTACAGTCATCATCACATTTTATGGTGAAAAAGGATTAAATTTCTCTATTACTAATTCACCCCCCCTCTCAGTAATCCTAAAATTTGTATCATAGCCAGTTCCTTCAAGAAATAGTTTAACCACTGGAAGGAGATCATGGATTATTTTAAGAATGGAGTACCAATTTTTAATGGTTAGAATGGTTTTAAGTATGAGATGTGGAGAAGAATGATGAAATTATTTTTACAGGAATAGGGACATTATATTTGGCTATCATTTGTTACAGGGTATGATAGTTCAAAAAGGGCAAAGACTGCAGCCAAGAAGGAATTGAAGAAGAATAACAAAATAGCAATGTATTTCATCAGGGAAGGATTACCTAATCCAGTAAGAGAAAAGGTTGGTAAATGTTCATCAACCAAAGAACTTTGGGATAATTTACATGACATATATTCTTCACCCATATTAGATTCAGAAAATGCCAAAGAAGATGCATATATAGAACAAGAAGAAAGATTCTCATCATGACATACATATTCATAAGAGGAAGCGTATGAAGAAGAAAAAGTTGATTACAGAGAAAAATTGATCAGCGCAATTAAATATCTAAAGAAATAAAGAGAATAAAAAAAGTCATCCAATAAAGAATTGATGAAGCAAAAGTAAAGTGTTCAAGGTTTCGAAAAACATCAGCAGGTCATCAAGAATTTAAGAGCTCAACTAGAAGAGGCTAGAAGAATTGAAGAAACTCTAGAATATCAAAAGAAATGTTTAGCAAAACAAAAGGAAGAAGAAGAAAAGAGAGAAAATATATGGATGGATCATCTCAAGGAAATAACCAATGACTTAAACCAACTTGAGGAAGAGTTTGGTCAATAAGAGAGAAGATTGGAAGAATAAATAATTACATTGAAAATCCAACTTGAAGAAGCAAAGAGAACAGAAGAGGTCATGGAGTCTCAAATAATGAAGAAAGAAGAAGAGGTTAAGAATCTTGAAGAAGAAGTTGTCACACTAAGAATCAAAATCATCAAGCTCAACAAGAACGTTGAAGAGACAAAAACATCCACATCAATTGTAGAGAATTAAGAGAAGCACTCTATGCTGCTAGAAAATAAGAATGAAGAAAATAGAAAGAGTTATGCAAAAGTACTCAAAGGAAGGAATAATGGTCAACCATAATCTAATAAATATAAATATTCATGAATACCATTGATTTTCAAGACACAAAGAAGATTCAATCATGATCATGATAAGTCAAGGTACAAATTCAGAAGGACTACACCACAAAGAATATCATTCACTCTCAGGTATGAAAATTTATTTAATGGTCATTGTTTTTATTGTACTAACTTTGGACATAACGTTGAAGATTAAAGGAATTATAAAAGAAATGTTCAATCAAGAAATGCCTATGTGGCCCCACGTAACATTGAATGTTACAAATGTCATAACTATGGACACATAGCTCGTGATTGTAGAAGCATGATCAACACTTCCATGAAAGAGAACACTGATATCATATGTAAGAAAGTGTGGATAAGAAAACACAAAGAACATGTGAACAAAGACCAAGTCCCATAGATCACAAGATTGGGAATAAAACGAGATGAATAAAATTCTACAGATAAAAAGAAAGATGTGAGATACAAAAAGATTTGGAAAATAACTGAAAGAAAATAAGGATAGGTAAATAAGGAACAAGTTCAAGAGATTGTACTTTCAGTCATTGTAGTGAAAGATGAATCCATAGACAGAAAGAAAGAAGTCAAAGCTCAGAGAGATGATGAATCTACCAATGAAGATGATGATGAATCTAGCAATGAATATGATGATGAATACACATCTGAGAAGGAATTGTTTTGAACCATCTAGCTTAGAGACTCCTAGGTAATATGAATATTAGAAAAGGGGGTCTATTTGATAGTTGTGATAGACCAAAGAACCATCCTTCGAGAAGCTTGTAGAGTTTGAGAAGACATATCTAAAGAAATCAGTTAGCAGAAGTACAATTTGATAGATTAATCAAGACTTCATGATAGCATAGTGATAAATGGGTCAACATTATGGACATTTGCGCAAGTAGAGTCTTGGACAATATGGACAGAGATGGATTCGTAAGAATATTTAGAAGGTTTGGAAAGATATATGACAGTGGACGAGAGAATGGATTCATAAATTGGTTTAGATATTGGTTCAGAGACAAAAGAACATTATCATAATGGATGATAATTAAACAAGAAATGGCTCGAACAATTCTAATGGATTCCAAATTGACAGATATTTTTTTGGACACATGCAGTGCATACACCAGTTCACATTCAAAACATAGTAATGCTCAGAAACAACAATGACAAGACTCCATACGAACTATGGAAATGAAGCACAAAAAATAACCTCTACATCAAGAAATTTGCAAAGGATATGCATAATGAATTTTAAATGTCATTACTTGGAGAACTATCCTTCTTTTTGGGTCTTCAAATGTGTCAAAGAAACCAAGGAATTTTTATTTCTAAAACTAAGTATATTAAAGAAATTCTAAAGAGGTTCGGAATGGAAGATTGCAAACTAGTTACCACTCCTATGCAAAAGAGTTGCAAGTTGAGCAAAGATGATGATTCAAAGTCTAAAAACCAGAGGCAATACATGTCAATGATTGGTAGCTTACTATATGTGACAACATCTAGACCAAATGTAATGGAGGCAGTTGGACAGGTGGAATGATTTCAAGTAGAACCAAAGGAATCACATGTATTAGCAGTGAAAAGGATTTTCAGATATCTCAAAGGAACAAAAGAGTTTGGATTATGGTATCCAAAAGGAAATGATCTATCACTTATTTCCTACACAGATGCAAATTGGGCAGGTTGCATTGATGACCAACGAAGCACTAGTGGAGAAGCGTTCTACTTGGGTGAGTGTTTAGTATAATGGTTAAGAAAGAAACAATCATCAATATATTTATTTACAACCAAGGTAGAGTATATTGTAGTAGCATCATGTTGTACATAGGTTCTATGGATGAAACAAACTTTGACATATATACAAGTTGAGTATGATGAGCCCATTCCAATCTATTGTGATAATACAATCACCATCAATACCTCAAAGAACCTGATGATGCACTCCAAGATGAAGCACATTCCAATCAAGTATCACTTTCTATGGGAATAGGTTGCAGAAAAGAACATCAGAGTTGAATATGTGCGTACAAAAGAACAAGTCGCATACATATTTACAAAATCTCTTCCATGGGAATCCTTTGAGTATATTCGCCAGAGACTTGGAGTTATCTCTACTCCAAAATGAATGTTTTTGAATGCTTATCTTATATGTCTTATATGTACATGAGGAAGAACCATAAATAGGACAATTCAGGTTTGGAGATCAGTTTTAGGAAGAGTTCAGTTAGGGGGAGTATCCCTAAGGACAGTTCAGGGGAGCATCCTCACATGGAAAGATACATTTTACATTGATGACAAAGGGGGGGAGATTTATTAGAAGTAGGATATAAATGCTTGGAGAGAGAGCACAGAGGCATGTAGACATGGGGAGAATCCCAAGGAGAGTTTAGTTAGAGGGACCATCTCCAAAAGGGAGATACCCTTTTCCATTGATGTGAAAGGGGGAGAGATAGAAACATTGATGAGTATAACAATGAATGTTATCATGACTAAGTGTTTCCATCAATGTTAGTGTTGACATCAATGCCAAAGGGGGATATTGTCAGACAATTGTCTTAGCTTGATGGAAAATTTGATGTCAACCATTGGAGAGTGATATTGTAGATTTATGTCAACCCTTAGTGATTGATGTCAACCCTTGGAGAAAGTCCGGTAATGAATTCTGGTAGCACAAAGGTTTGGGTAATGGACCCAATTTTGTTTGATTTATAATGGTATGAGTTTTAATATATTTGAAGGTAATACTATTATATATGGGTAGTACATGTCATTCCATTTCCAGTGGTATGTGGAACATCACATAACTCCTCACGGTTAGAGAGTTATGGCCATGTGAAGTTGGAGAACCTAGGTTTGGGTAATGGACCCAAGTTTGTTTGATGTATAATGGTACACATTTTGATATATTTTTATGTAAGACTATTATATATGGATATTACATGTCATTCTATTTCTTGTGTTATGTGGAACACCACATAACTCCTCATGGTTTGAGAGTTATGGCCTTACGAATTTGGAGGACCCTCATATGTTGGATTGAAGCCCCAAAAGGTCAAAGTAGTCAAAGTGGTTTAAGAGATTTTAGAAGGTAAATAATAAAGTGAAGTGATGAGTGTACTATAATTCAAAGTGAATACAAAATAAATTATTTNGCCAGTTCCTTCAAGAAATAGTTTAACCACTGGAAGGAGATCATGGATTATTTTAAGAATGGAGTACCAATTTTTAATGGTTAGAATGGTTTTAAGTATGAGATGTGGAGAAGAATGATGAAATTATTTTTACAGGAATAGGGACATTATATTTGGCTATCATTTGTTACAGGGTATGATAGTTCAAAAAGGGCAAAGACTGCAGCCAAGAAGGAATTGAAGAAGAATAACAAAATAGCAATGTATTTCATCAGGGAAGGATTACCTAATCCAGTAAGAGAAAAGGTTGGTAAATGTTCATCAACCAAAGAACTTTGGGATAATTTACATGACATATATTCTTCACCCATATTAGATTCAGAAAATGCCAAAGAAGATGCATATATAGAACAAGAAGAAAGATTCTCATCATGACATACATATTCATAAGAGGAAGCGTATGAAGAAGAAAAAGTTGATTACAGAGAAAAATTGATCAGCGCAATTAAATATCTAAAGAAATAAAGAGAATAAAAAAAGTCATCCAATAAAGAATTGATGAAGCAAAAGTAAAGTGTTCAAGGTTTCGAAAAACATCAGCAGGTCATCAAGAATTTAAGAGCTCAACTAGAAGAGGCTAGAAGAATTGAAGAAACTCTAGAATATCAAAAGAAATGTTTAGCAAAACAAAAGGAAGAAGAAGAAAAGAGAGAAAATATATGGATGGATCATCTCAAGGAAATAACCAATGACTTAAACCAACTTGAGGAAGAGTTTGGTCAATAAGAGAGAAGATTGGAAGAATAAATAATTACATTGAAAATCCAACTTGAAGAAGCAAAGAGAACAGAAGAGGTCATGGAGTCTCAAATAATGAAGAAAGAAGAAGAGGTTAAGAATCTTGAAGAAGAAGTTGTCACACTAAGAATCAAAATCATCAAGCTCAACAAGAACGTTGAAGAGACAAAAACATCCACATCAATTGTAGAGAATTAAGAGAAGCACTCTATGCTGCTAGAAAATAAGAATGAAGAAAATAGAAAGAGTTATGCAAAAGTACTCAAAGGAAGGAATAATGGTCAACCATAATCTAATAAATATAAATATTCATGAATACCATTGATTTTCAAGACACAAAGAAGATTCAATCATGATCATGATAAGTCAAGGTACAAATTCAGAAGGACTACACCACAAAGAATATCATTCACTCTCAGGTATGAAAATTTATTTAATGGTCATTGTTTTTATTGTACTAACTTTGGACATAACGTTGAAGATTAAAGGAATTATAAAAGAAATGTTCAATCAAGAAATGCCTATGTGGCCCCACGTAACATTGAATGTTACAAATGTCATAACTATGGACACATAGCTCGTGATTGTAGAAGCATGATCGATACTTCCATGAAAGAGAACACTGATATCATATGTAAGAAAGTGTGGATAAGAAAACACAAAGAACATGTGAACAAAGACCAAGTCCCATAGATCACAAGATTGGGAATAAAACGAGATGAATAAAATTCTACAGATAAAAAGAAAGATGTGAGATACAAAAAGATTTGGAAAATAACTGAAAGAAAATAAGGATAGGTAAATAAGGAACAAGTTCAAGAGATTGTACTTTCAGTCATTGTAGTGAAAGATGAATCCATAGACAGAAAGAAAGAAGTCAAAGCTCAGAGAGATGATGAATCTACCAATGAAGATGATGATGAATCTAGCAATGAATATGATGATGAATACACATCTGAGAAGGAATTGTTTTGAACCATCTAGCTTAGAGACTCCTAGGTAATATGAATATTAGAAAAGGGGGTCTATTTGATAGTTGTGATAGACCAAAGAACCATCCTTCGAGAAGCTTGTAGAGTTTGAGAAGACATATCTAAAGAAATCAGTTAGCAGAAGTACAATTTGATAGATTAATCAAGACTTCATGATAGCATAGTGATAAATGGGTCAACATTATGGACATTTGCGCAAGTAGAGTCTTGGACAATATGGACAGAGATGGATTCGTAAGAATATTTAGAAGGTTTGGAAAGATATATGACAGTGGACGAGAGAATGGATTCATAAATTGGTTTAGATATTGGTTCAGAGACAAAAGAACATTATCATAATGGATGATAATTAAACAAGAAATGGCTCGAACAATTCTAATGGATTCCAAATTGACAGATATTTTTTTGGACACATGCAGTGCATACACCAGTTCACATTCAAAACATAGTAATGCTCAGAAACAACAATGACAAGACTCCATACGAACTATGGAAATGAAGCACAAAAAATAACCTCTACATCAAGAAATTTGCAAAGGATATGCATAATGAATTTTAAATGTCATTACTTGGAGAACTATCCTTCTTTTTGGGTCTTCAAATGTGTCAAAGAAACCAAGGAATTTTTATTTCTAAAACTAAGTATATTAAAGAAATTCTAAAGAGGTTCGGAATGGAAGATTGCAAACTAGTTACCACTCCTATGCAAAAGAGTTGCAAGTTGAGCAAAGATGATGATTCAAAGTCTAAAAACCAGAGGCAATACATGTCAATGATTGGTAGCTTACTATATGTGACAACATCTAGACCAAATGTAATGGAGGCAGTTGGACAGGTGGAATGATTTCAAGTAGAACCAAAGGAATCACATGTATTAGCAGTGAAAAGGATTTTCAGATATCTCAAAGGAACAAAAGAGTTTGGATTATGGTATCCAAAAGGAAATGATCTATCACTTATTTCCTACACAGATGCAAATTGGGCAGGTTGCATTGATGACCAACGAAGCACTAGTGGAGAAGCGTTCTACTTGGGTGAGTGTTTAGTATAATGGTTAAGAAAGAAACAATCATCAATATATTTATTTACAACCAAGGTAGAGTATATTGTAGTAGCATCATGTTGTACATAGGTTCTATGGATGAAACAAACTTTGACATATATACAAGTTGAGTATGATGAGCCCATTCCAATCTATTGTGATAATACAATCACCATCAATACCTCAAAGAACCTGATGATGCACTCCAAGATGAAGCACATTCCAATCAAGTATCACTTTCTATGGGAATAGGTTGCAGAAAAGAACATCAGAGTTGAATATGTGCGTACAAAAGAACAAGTCGCATACATATTTACAAAATCTCTTCCATGGGAATCCTTTGAGTATATTCGCCAGAGACTTGGAGTTATCTCTACTCCAAAATGAATGTTTTTGAATGCTTATCTTATATGTCTTATATGTACATGAGGAAGAACCATAAATAGGACAATTCAGGTTTGGAGATCAGTTTTAGGAAGAGTTCAGTTAGGGGGAGTATCCCTAAGGACAGTTCAGGGGAGCATCCTCACATGGAAAGATACATTTTACATTGATGACAAAGGGGGGGAGATTTATTAGAAGTAGGATATAAATGCTTGGAGAGAGAGCACAGAGGCATGTAGACATGGGGAGAATCCCAAGGAGAGTTTAGTTAGAGGGACCATCTCCAAAAGGGAGATACCCTTTTCCATTGATGTGAAAGGGGGAGAGATAGAAACATTGATGAGTATAACAATGAATGTTATCATGACTAAGTGTTTCCATCAATGTTAGTGTTGACATCAATGCCAAAGGGGGATATTGTCAGACAATTGTCTTAGCTTGATGGAAAATTTGATGTCAACCATTGGAGAGTGATATTGTAGATTTATGTCAACCCTTAGTGATTGATGTCAACCCTTGGAGAAAGTCCGGTAATGAATTCTGGTAGCACAAAGGTTTGGGTAATGGACCCAATTTTGTTTGATTTATAATGGTATGAGTTTTAATATATTTGAAGGTAATACTATTATATATGGGTAGTACATGTCATTCCATTTCCAGTGGTATGTGGAACATCACATAACTCCTCACGGTTAGAGAGTTATGGCCATGTGAAGTTGGAGAACCTAGGTTTGGGTAATGGACCCAAGTTTGTTTGATGTATAATGGTACACATTTTGATATATTTTTATGTAAGACTATTATATATGGATATTACATGTCATTCTATTTCTTGTGTTATGTGGAACACCACATAACTCCTCATGGTTTGAGAGTTATGGCCTTACGAATTTGGAGGACCCTCATATGTTGGATTGAAGCCCCAAAAGGTCAAAGTAGTCAAAGTGGTTTAAGAGATTTTAGAAGGTAAATAATAAAGTGAAGTGATGAGTGTACTATAATTCAAAGTGAATACAAAATAAATTATTTNTGGTAAAAATTTCATCTTGTGGTTCGTTGTATTTTTGGAGTTACACTCCGTGGAAAATAGGGTTTGTGGCTAGTCCTGAAACAAGTCTAAAACAAGTGTTTCGGGTAAAACCATCATAAATTATTCATAACAGATCCAAATTCACTATGACCAAATGTGTTGGCTATAGTAAAATCTGTAGTATTCCGTGTAACATTTTCATATCCATTCAACAAATATTCTGTGTGGAGCATGCTATACAAGGTCGTTCTCTAGAATAAGCCAAAATTCAGCAAGGTATTCCATTTTTGCTATAACTCTTTTTCTAAGAGTTTCCTAGTAACACCTGGAGGTATTCCATAAAACAAATTGAAGATTTGTTTTTACTATTTTCATATCTTTATTCATTACAGGTACATAGTTATGATTATTTCAAGTTAGGGTTGCTGACTAATCCCAAACTAGTCATGTGAGACTAAATAAAAGTTTGATGAAAATGCTAGTCTCTTGTTGTGAAAGTTAAGGAAGGTTTGCAAGTATGTGATCATATACACCAGTTATATTACAGAGTTACAAATCATATTTGGATGATGAAATTGATGAGGGCTTTTGGTTGAGGTACATGTTTGGTACATGGTTGAGACAAGTAGTTGATGAGTTGGCACATACATGAGGTGTATAGTTGATGTTGTTGGTACATATTGATGAGTCATAGTTGATGAGTATCTGATACATGATTGGTACATACTTGGTATATGGTTGGAGGCACTTTTTATTAGTATTTTTGACACATGGTTTATGGATGATGTAGCATACTTGTATTGGTATATTATTAGAAGAACATATTGATCTTGGTGATGATTATGAGTTATTGTGTTATGCTTGTGTTATAGTAAGTTTTTTCTCACCATTGTTGTCTTGCACAGAGGGCCTTTTTCCATTTCCCTATGCAGACTTTTCATCCATTTTTGATAAATCCAGAGCTAAAAAATATACATTTTTCCACATATATGCTCCCTAACTGTTATGTAAGATGCGTATACACTTGTTGCTCCATTACAACTCGTGTATATCGGTATTTGTACCAGAAAATACAAAATGAGGTCGGGTTTCCATGTCACAACAGAAGATCTCTAATCCTTGGCCTTCCATATACTGGAAACATTCTGACTTGACCCTTTAGTTGCATTATGGAGGCTATAAGAGCATAATTTTAAACTATGGAAAAGAAGGAGAAAGCATTCAACTTTGAGAGAAAAATTACTCTGGAGAAATTACTTCATATTGAGTTTGCATCCCTTTGTCCCTCAAGTATGAACACAGTGTTCATCCCCCAATCTCTTCACTTATTGTTGAGAGGACGTCTTTGCCTCTTTCTCATGAGCTTTCCTTTGGTGGAGGATTAAGTGGTGGAGACCCAGTTGGAAGGAACTCAGTTTCTTGGTTTCGAACTGTGCCGACATGGAAGTCTGTAATGTTGACACTTCTACTGATCAATTATTAATATAAATACTCATTTCCCGTCCTATTGGTATCTTGCAAATATATGATTATTATCCATGGGCATGTTTGTAATGTTTATTAGTGGATTATGCTATCTAATTTGCTAATCCCTTTTATATCTATTAAGAACCAAATATCAATATAACATAGAAAAACCTCAGAAAAAGTACTCAACGCCTTGAAAAAGAGATAATTTCATATAATAAGCCTCTTCGAGGGGG
>JZKD02S1695141.1:110229-127663 GCA_000966675.3 Picea glauca | reverse complement strand
TTCCAATGTACTTGGTTATCTGACCCTGCATTCCACATGTATTTGGTTATCTGAATAGTATTCTTCATACCTTTCTTGTTATATTGCATCTGATTGACAGTTTCTAAAAGCGCTGCTTCATTAAGATATTCTGATAAGTAAATCTCTTCATTGTGCTTTCTTGGTATCCCATTGATCCACCTACTGAAAAGTATTTATTTCTTAAGTTACCAAGCACCTTTGGTCTGCAACCACAAAGGGTTTCTTGGAGTGATAACAGAGTCTATTGAGTCTTTTAAGGGATTCTTGTCACCTGTTGGTGCCATACCATTTCTTCCTACCCTATCAGTCTGTTTGTTTATTTCTTTTTTTCAAGAAATAAAGAGGTGTACGCATCCTCTTGTGGTACAACATGCGTACATATGTGCCCTATTTTATAGACAACCTGCATAGATACACAGGCTGCTTAAGCACCAATAGCGTACCTATGTCAAGAAACTATTTTTAAGAAGAGGCAATCAACCTGTTCCTTGATTGAGGTTTTACTTCTGAGGTTTTCTTGATTAAGATCAATGTATCTAGCTTTTAAAGTCCTATCTTGGGTTAGAGGTCAGTTCGCTTGCCTTTTAAATATTTCTTGTGTTTAATTCTGAAAGGGTTTTAGGTGAGTTTGTGAGTTTGTTGATCAACCTGTTTGGTGTCTTTAGTGACTCCCTGCAATATGAAATGGGCCAACGATCAGTTCCAGTCATGTCTTGTATTTATTTCCCCCCTTTCATTTTCATTAAAGAAAAGAGAAAAAAATATATATAATTTTTAAGGCATTTCCAAAAAGAAAAAGATTTTCCATTTCTTAGTTTGGTAAAGTAGTTGGAGTTAGTTATCTTACTTGTTAGGAAAAAGAGTTCAGTTTTTAAGTTCTTTAACCGATTTCATATAATTTAAGTAGCTCATGGTCAAGGGAAATTTCGTTTTAGTTAAATATCTTGAAAATAGTTAGTTATGAAAATTTTGGTTTAAAGAGTTAGTTGCAAATCTTTATTGTTAACTAGAAGTGATTTTTCTTTTAGTTTCATTTACTTCTCCTATTTTCATCTCTCATACACATCACTAGTTTCATTTCCATATCCTTTGAGTTAAAACAAGCCATTTAAAATGAGCACTAATTTAAAATTAGTTAGATTTTTATGTTTGTAAGGTCAATCAACTAGTTTAGGGTAGAGCCTTGAATTAGGTTGGAGAGGAAAATCTTCAAGGCTTATAAACAAACATTGGAGTCATCGCTAGGGAGTGTAAAAGTCCAGTGACATGAAAATTATCCAGGACCCCCCTCTAACACAGGGGATAAACACGAGGTCACATGAGGAAAGGTAGCAAATATAACCCCTCCAAAGCCATACCAAACGTAGTGGGGAACACATATTGAGGATCTGTCATGGCATACTGTCATTTTCATTTGCCTATAAAGATTTGTGGACCTCGAATCCATTCAAGATACTCATTTTTCTTATGGACCACTTGATTTTGATACCATCGGTAGGTTTTGGACTTGTTATCCTGCTCATTACGGTCCACCTGGTTGTCGACTGTACCCACCTAGTGATTGTTTATGAGCTAGAAACTTAGTTTCCTTTATTCTAGGGACTTACACAAGTGACTGCAGGGGTATACCATGGTACCTAGGGTAGACATTGAGCCATGCTTTGTAGAGTATACCTAGAGGATGCTTCCGTGACCGATTTTCACTTACGCTGGTAAGTTTCTCTAGTGTTGGTTGGCATAATTGTTCTTCCAACTAGATAGTGGTTTTCTTGGTTTATCTTGTAGGAACTTTTCTAGTGTGTTCTTGGTTTTAAATGTTAGTTAAATCCTTATTGTGTCATTGATATTTTGACAAAGTGGAAGTTCAAGAGCTCCATTGGTTGTAAATTCTTCAGGGCCTGTCGTTGGTTACATTGGATCCACCACTGCCACTATTACGAAGAAGAATTTACCAACAAGGTTCATTTGAAGTGATTGAGTTGTAGGCTACTATGCCCGAGCCAGCTCTGAGAGGAGAACACTCGAATCTGAAGGAACCTACAGTTTATAAATTTGGAGTGGAAGATCTCGAGCCAACCAACCCTCCGATCACTTACCTATCAATGCCAATCTTGGTACAAGTTGTCCCTCCAAGGGTTACACATCACGAGCATTAGATAGTCCTGCAAGAAGCTATGGAAGCGAATGATGCTACTTCGTCAGGGATTCCTCACACTCCCTCAATGGTTGCCACCACAAGGGGTGTTCCGCCTCCTAACCCACCTTCGTTGGTCTGGACTACAATGGTCTTGACCACCTCTACTTCAGGTAGTGGTATGATTCTATTAGCAGTGGTGAGCACTGCCCCGTTCACACAAAGTGTGACGCCCCCCCCATTTTCATACAAGATGCCCATCTTTGATACAAATTCCTTCCTTACCTACTCCACCCTACATACCATGGGTCTGGGGCCAAGGATATCAAATTCTCCCTTGCAAGGGTCCATGGGGGGCATCACAGCCTCCTATAATGTTATCCCTTACAGTGGAGGTCATATACCTCCTCCGTCCCCCTCGCTCGATGGCGGTTTCCAACCACCCGTCGGGCCGAACATGAACTACAGATTGTTTGGAGCACACATTTGTTGGCAGCCAATTCGCATTTTATACTGTCCTTATAAGTTGCTTACACAAGTGTTTTGCAAACCTTAATTTTTGTTTCAATCCTTGAATAAAACGACGTTATTATTTTGTGCATTCACACCCTTACCTTGATTCTCGTTTTCACGACTGAAAGCATGAATATTTGGTTTTCAAAGTCGCATTAAAATCATCACTAGATTGCTATGATCACTCTTTATGGTCGTTGCGCCTCTAATTTACTCATGATTATACAATTGGCAAGACCCTTTGGTCTGTACTCATTTGGCATTCTTTGATTGATTATTTAACTTCGTTTTATAAGTGATTGAGTTTGTGATGCATTGGTAATTGGATTTATATGTTCTTTGATCGATACACTTGGAACATTGGTTTCATAAAAACACATTTGTGTTGTGGCAAGACCCTTGGTATAAATCATTTCATACAACACATGGTTTATATGATCAAACCCTTGGTGTGATTTCAATTTATTGCTTTGATTTTGAAACTATGACTATTGCTCGTGCGAAGTGTTTTATCCACTTACCATAGTTTTCGTTGGTTGATGGAATGGCATAGTTTTCAACACATATGCATAGTCATTTGAATAGCTATACCTGATGGCAGTTGTACTGAGAGTAATGAATGTTCTTCATGGGCCGAAATAGCTCCACCAACTTCGCACAAGCTGTCATAAATGTTTCCCCCTATCCCGAGTCACCCCTGGTGTTTTTGGGTAAGCCTGTGAACATTCTGCCCCTGCGTATGCTATGTTCAAACCCTAACTCCAGCACCTTGCTCACCGTGTGCTCCTGTCGATGGCACCGGTGGTGCGCATAGAGCCGAATGGAAACCAAGCTCGGTTGTTATTTGATAACGCCCATAAGGATTTAGAAGACAATGGTTGGTTGGTGTTTATACAAAGGTACGAGGGTTTAAATTTGTTTGTTTCCCAACAATTCACCCTCACCTTTGATGGGTGCAGGGCTAAAGTAGGTGACATTCAGCTTGAGCTGAATGAAGAATTCATAAGCTCTGCTACAGGATTAGCAGCCACGGGCCAGCGATGGTTTAAAATTTCCAAAGTTGATGAGGTACCATGGAATTTTCTATTTATATCATGAAAGGTTACATCTTATGACAAAGGTATGCCTATTTCCACCCTTAAACCTAGGTGGCACGATCTTTTGATAATGGTTAAACAATTTGTAACCTGTGAAGGTCGGTATGGATTGGTTTTTCTTTATCACCTCCGGTTGTTAATGAATTTCATGGGTTATCCTTTGAACATGCCGCATTACTTCTTGCGTAGTATTTACAAAATGGCTAAGAGGTTCAAATGTGAGAAGGTTGATAGCAGCTTGTTTCACCATGGCTTGATTAGACTCATCACCGTTCACCATTTAAACCTTCACGACAATAATTGGAAAGCCTTTCTATCTCGAAATGGCTTTGTTGATCCAGAGTCTGTCCAGATCAACAAGTCTGTGGTTAGTGAGACTATGGTCGAGCCACCTGTTCTATTTCATATCCTTTTACCCCCTACCGAACCCTTGGTTTGCCCTGACATTGACCTACCCGATACCCTAACCAACTCGTGCACAAAATACAAGACCAAGTATGTTAAGAAACCTGTGAGTAAGAGAGTCAAGGGTAATCCTACTGTCAACAACAAGGGTAAGAAAAATGCTCGATTGATAATTGATATCAAGACTTGCTCGAAATAAACCTAATCCAAACGTCAACCAAAACCCCATAGTTCTGAGCGAGGACTCAGACTCCGATATCGAGCGCTTCCTAGGTGGAGAATACTCTTATTCCCATGGTATTTTCTCCGAACAACCCTATGACTTTGTATCTAATTTTCCCCCATGCCTAAAGAATGATCCTAACTACCCAGGAATCAAGCTACATAATGAAACCTCTGGTGACTTAAACAAACCCTCGATTGTTATGTCAAAATCAGAACATACATCATGCATCCAATGCAATGTGTGGATAGAATGTTATTTCACTGACGTCCCCTTGCTGCAATCAAAGATCAAATCTTTAGAGAGCCAAGTTACAGTGTTTTTGAGAGAAAGGGACAAGCTTCAAGCTAGTGACAAGAAGCAAAAAACCATTGGTTCAATTGTTTTCAGGAATGTCGAATCGGCTACAGCCTTCGTCAATTCCAAACTATCATAATCGAAGCCATTTCTTGTTGTCCAGGTATGAATTTCAATATCAGTTTGCTTTGTAATTTTGCTTGAATTATTGTAGCATATTCAGTTTTGCTTCCAAATTAGCTCTGTTCATTTTGATTTGAAGTTATTTTTTTATAGTTTAAACGATTTTGTTATGGATCCTGTATAGTAGATTCGTTCTGCTAAAATCAAATGTAAGAATGATTTGGTAATGCGATTTTGTCATGCCCAGTTTAGTATAAGCGATTCATTGGTTTTTGATTTGATTGGTTTGTTTTTTAATCAATTATTTTGATAGTTGGTTTGGTATGATTTCGATTAGTTTCGTGTGTTCCTAATAAACTAAAAACAACATTGTTGACTTCAACTACCCTGTTTTATATTGAGTCAACATCCTCGTTTGGATTTGGATTATATTTGACCTGTGCAAAAGATTTATTTGCTAAAATCATGGAGTTGGGTTGATTGATACATAACGGTTATGTCATCTCCAAACTATTTTGATTCGTTCCTTTTGATTTGATTTGCAAACGATTGCTTGTATGAGTTGGATCGGTATCAAAAATAGATTTGATGTTGCTCTGTTGGTTTTGATTTAAAAAAAAAATGATTTTGTTAATCTCAGATCGACATATTTTGTCTCTGTTGAATTCGTATGAAAAACTCGGCTAATGGCTCATTTTGAAAGTAATTCAAGTGATGATTTCGTTGACTGTCATTTGATTTTGTCTTCTCCCAATTGGCATTAACAAACGTTTTAAAAATCCCACATATCATGTTATCAACTGATTAATTCAATTACGATTTCATTTTTATCAATTTACATACGAGTTTTGATTTGATTTGCAAAATAGCATGGGCCATTTGTATATGTTTAATATAGTTCTCTTAATTTGAAAAAAAGATTATGTTGATCTCGTTTGGATTCGAAAATGATTTTGTTTATGGCTGAAGCAACATAAATTGTTGGCGTTGATTTCAATTGGTTCATGAAAATGATTTCATTGCTGTCGAGTTATCCAATACGATTTTGTCTACCCGAAATTGTGATAACAAATTGAACATAGTACATCTATCTTTGTAATTATTCGATTGATCATAATCTTGTCTGCTCTCGAATTAGTATGACAGTTTTTTATTTCAATGATTTGTTTGTTTTTGAATAGTAATTAGATAATTGTTTAATAATTTGAATTTAATTAATTGAGTTTTGAATTGTCTTTTAAAACAATTATGTGTTTGATTTAAACCAGCTACAGAATCACAAGATTCTGTAGCTAGTCTTAGAAATGAGATTTTTATCAATTTTATCAATAAGATATTCTCTAATCTTGTCTATTTTTGTCCTCTTTCAGCTATACTCGAATTGCAATGACCAATTTGGGCAGGCTATGTAAGTTTAGGGGATATTTGTGTGATGCAGTTTTTATTTTAAGTTGTTAGTTTGAGTCAGAAATAGAGACTTGGGATATCATCCCAGATTTGTTGTAAATTGTTTTGATGATTCCCACAGGGGTTTTTTACCCTGTGGGAAGTCTTTAAATACTTGTTATTTTTTGTAAAAAGGATCATCATCATCACTGTGGGGAGAACCAGACTATGGATTTATGATACAAACTGAGATGAAAGTTAATGTCTTGTAACAGCTTTAGCTTTCAATATATCAAACATTTGTTTCAAGTTTTATTTGTATTAGTTTGCAATTGATTATAGACTACTTTAGCTATCGTGATTGATTGCAGGTCGATGTGACTTGGGTTATTTGTTATCTATATCTGATTCCTCCTATCTTTAACAATACAACAATTAATTTGTTTCAGTTAAATGAATTACATATTTCTCTTCATTGATTGAATCATTTCCTACAAATCCTTACATGCAGATTTGTCTAAATGTTGTGATTTGTAAATCATAAGATTGTTGTAACTTTTATGTCTTGTTTGTTCTGTTATCGATGTTCAAAAGAGCACTGTTTCTTACTGTTTACTAGACACTTGCAGAGGATTGAGGTGGATTTCCCCCCCATTTAACAGCTAAACTGGATTCGTTACACAGGACAAATTGGAAAGCGTTATCACAGGTTAGCTTATTAATGTTATTTAAGTAGTTTAGATAGATATATGTACAGTTTAGATTTGTAGTTAGAGTTAGTATTTTATTTGTTGATTTTAGATAGTTAGTTTTTATTCTATTTCTTTCTCATAAAACTATAAAAATCAAAAAAAAGTTTTGATGTCTTAGGATAGTTTGCAATTGATCTTTGCAGGTTTTCTCCTAAATCTGTAATTTATAAATATTGTACATTTGTCACTAAGATTTGATTCAGTTGATAGTTGAATGTTAAATTTCATAGAATTATTATAGTTTAAGTAGTGAATTGTATATATTAATAGTTTTGTTTTGTTTATTAGTTTGTTTTAAGTATTTAGATTAGTTCATTTAGAGTAGTTTTATTTTGTTTTATTAGGACTTAGATCGGCTAACGGAGCTGCTAAACCCATCAGGGTGGGTTATCCCAAACTTCTTGGGTTATTTAGACAACCCCGGACTAGATCCACTCTTCCAGTTGACGGATGGTCAATTTCGCCCGTCAACAAATGGCGCTAGAAGGAGGGCCTGAGGGCCTGAAATTAATTAATGGCACAAGGCGGTCGTAAGACTCCTCCACCACCTAATCTCTCACCTATAGTGACTAGAAGTCATCTGAACGATAACATCCCCCCTCAAATAACAACCACATCAAATGACGATCCACGGATCACAGTTGAGCCAACAACCGTAAATCCTACAGGTGGTGACATACAAGAGATTGTCTGCCAATCTCTTATAAGAACCCATAGTGCCTTAGCCCGTTTGAGGAAACCAAATCGACCTTTGGATCAACCTTTAGATTTCTCTGATATCAGAGAAAAACTCAGAGACACTAACCTCACTGTGAACCCTACAAATCCAATCCTCACTTCTGTTGTAGGGGGATCTGGAATACCTCCCTCACCACCTCCATCATCTCCTTCCTCCTCTGGAGGAGATTCTTCTGACGAAGGTGATTCCCCTTCTCATCCTTCCACACCAACTACACCTATGGCCAACCAGAACAACCCTGCTAGACCTTGGCTCGACCAGGATGCAGTAGTTGTACCTAGAGCACAACATCCCTTACCCAAACATTCGAAAAAGTGGCTTCCCAAGTTTGACCCCGATTCTAAACAGATCGCTGAAAATCACATTAAAAAGTTTATGTTAGCCATAAGAATCCACAATGTCGAGCATGAATACATAGTCTGTAGTTTGTTCCCCTATACTTTCAAAGGAAATGCCTCTACATGGTACTTTTCCCAGCAACCCCATACCATCGTGTCTTGGGAAAAATTCGAGTCATGCTTTTTGGAAAAGTTTGGAGACGGTAAGCCTCCAGAAGTCCTAGTCATGGATATTTATAACTTAAGAATGAACCCTAAAGAGAAAGTTAAAGACTTCAATCAAATATTCTTAACACTTAAGAACCGAATCCCCGTGGATTCCATGCCTGCGGAAAATCTTATAATAGCATACTATACTAAATCCTTGCATCAAAGTATAGCTATTTGGGTTAAACGATCCAAGAAAGCCACGTTGTTAGAAGCCTTCTAGGAGGCCAGCCAGATTGAAAAGGACATACTTAGTCTAAAATACTCTACTAGCAACGAAACAGAATCTAGTTCATCTTCCAAAAAGAAGATCGAAATCCTCCCTAGACCTACTATGAGTAAAACACAACCTGAAACCTCTGATTTAGAAAACTTAACTAAATTCATTCAAAAACTGTCAAATCAAGTTATATATTTATAAAAGATGATCGAAGAGGATTCCTCGAGCAAAGGGCCTTACAAGTGACCGTTCAAGAAATCTTTTCCCACCAACCGACCTAATTCAAATACTGAAGGTCTTAATCTAGAAAGTTTGCAATACGCCCTTCAAACAATTCTAGAGGCCCAGGATAACTTGATGCCTCCTGAGATTCCTGAGGAGGTACCCGAACAAGAGACATTTCAAGAAGAAGAGTCTTCTTGAAACATTTTTGGACACTTCTCGGATAACATCTTTCAAGTTAACTTCGAGACAGTGCATCCCTATAACACCAGGAGTAAAACAGCAAACAAAACTTCTGTCGAAAATACTATGACCTCCCCTCCAAAACAATCTAAACCATCTGAGACTAAACAGAGTCATGTGAACCCCAACTTGGATTATGATTTAGTGGAAGATATTAAAAAGTTGAGAGCTAGCATTTATGTTTATGAGTTATTGAAATTTCCATTTCTGCTACAAAAAATGTTACAGAATATCTCAGAGAATGGCAAAAATGGTAATTCAAGCAATAGCAAGGTTGTGCAGAATAAAGTTCCTCAGAAGACTTCCAATAAAAACAATCCTGATCCTCAAGATAAAGGGAGCCTTCATGTAAATAATGTAAATAATGTAGATAAAGTAGCTTTAGAAACTGCAAGTAAAAAGCCACAAGCGACCACCCTTAGTACTCGCAAAAATGTACTTCCGTTTTTGTTAACTTTCAAAATTTTTAATAGACACATGCACAATTGTATGGTAGACTCAAGAGCGTCATCCAATGTGATGTCGTGGTCTGTATGCCAGAATATTAATGATGAAGTTGAACCATCCACTTTAAAAATCATACAACTTGATCAAACCAGTGTTAAAGTCATAGGTGGATTAAGAAATGTGTTGATAAGATTGTCCTCTAACCCCAAGGTTCATCAAGTTATTGATATTATTGTTTTGGATATTCCATAAGTGTATGGTCTATTTTTAAGCAGGGACTGATCGAAGAAAATACACGGCTATTTCGTGACAAATTGGTCTCACCTGTGGCTTCTAGAAAATGGAAAGCCTAACAAGATCAAGGTAAATTGTGAACGCTACCTCAAATTTACGGTCACGGATTTGAACGATCCAAACAAACCATTCATACCTTCTACTGATTCACCTAAAGTACAAGGGATGGATACCTTTTTTGGCAATTTCATGGCCGAGGCTTCAGCTATCACCAACCCAGAATAGCAGTCTGAGATTGTGGCATATGGGCAGCCAACAACTTCTACACAACGGTCTCATACACCCAATAAAAATCAAATTTGGTCTCTTTGTTTTGACGAGTCTAAGTCCAAAGAAGGAGATGGTGCAGGCTGTGTTATCATCGATCCGACAGGTAACAAGACATTGATTGCATGTAGGCTTGAGTTTGAATGTACTAATAACATTGCAGAATATGAGGCTTTACTGCAAGGTCTCATAAAAGCTTTAGATATGAACATTCAAAACTTGACCGTTTTTGGTGACTCCAAAATCATGGTTAGATAGGTACGAGATTCTATCCACTATCTGTCTCCGCATCTTAAAAGCTACCAATCCGAGGTATGGAATTTAATGAATAAATTTTTTTCTTTCAATATAAATTATATTTCTAGATTAAATAATTTTGAAGTTGATCTATTAGCTAACGTAGCTTCCAAACTCTTTCCTACAGAAGGCTTATCCCCGAATGCATTCTCCATCGAACTGTTGTTCAGACCATCAATGCCCAACAACATCACGAACTAGAGAGTCTTTGACAATGATCAACATATCATTACCTTCCTGCACATGGAAGAAACCTTTCAAGGTGTGGTGATAGATGAATGCACTCGCGACAAAAATTTGCGCGATTTCACGGTAATACCAGATCCGAGAACTCTTGAAACGTCATTGGACCTGGTAAATTCGATCCCTAAATCTGTAGTTAGATTAAAGAAATTTTATGATCTTCAAGATAAATTTAAAAAGTCGGTCAACTGTAAAACCAATAGTGCCTCATTATCTTATGAACAAGTAAACTTAGGAACCAATGACAATCCACAGTGCATTAATTTAGGGTTGGGGTGTTCTCAACAAGAAAAAGCCACATTTATTAAATTGTTCAAATAATTTAAAGATGTCTTTGCATGGACGTATGATGACCTTAAAACTTTCAACCCTAACATCATACAACATGTCATTCCTATGAAACCCAAAACCTTACTCTTTCAACAAAAATTGAGAAAAATGCACCCTAAGCTCGAACCAACTGTTAGAAAGGAATTGAATAAACTCCTGAATGCTAAGATAATTTTTTTATTTAGGCACACCCAATGGGTTTCTAACCTTGTCCCTGTCTGGAAGAAAAGTGGGGAAATCCGACTATGTGTCGATTTCCGAAACCTTAACAGAGCGTCCGATAAAGACAACTATCCTGTCCCACCCATGGACCAGATCCTTCAATAGGTATCTAGTTCTGAGAGGCTATCCTTACTGGATGGTTTCTCAAGGTACAACCAAGTCCTAATGTCTCCTCTGGACCAACTTAAAACTACCTTCTGAACCCCATGGGGAACTTACGCTTATCAAAAAATGCCCTTTGGATTGATTAATGCCGGTGCCACTTTCCAGAGAGCAATGGACATTTCTTTCTGAGGCCTAATCAATCAGTCCATCGTAGTTTACTTAGATAATTTTACTGTATTCTCTAAAGACAAAACTGATCATCTAGCTCACTTATGAGCCATTCTACAACGATGTCGTAAATACGACATTTCCTTGAATCCTAAAAAATCCATCTTTGCAGTAGAACAGGGTAAAATCTTAGGATTTATTGTGTCGAGTGAAGGGATGATTATCGATCCCGAAAGGACTCAAGTCATCGCGAAAATTCCCCCTCCTACATCCAAAAAATCTATGCAGTCTTTCTTAGGCCAAATTAACTTCGTGAGGAGATTCGTCCCTAGTTTCTCCGAAATGGTCAGGCCTTTACAGAATTTAATTAAGAAATACACCCAATATCACTGGGGATCCCTAGAAAATCAAGCTTTTAATGCAATAAACAAGGCCATAATAGACACTCCCTCTCTCATGAGCCCCAACTTTTCTCAAGACTTTACACTCTACACTTTTGCTTATGATCATTCCTATGCCGCTATCCTAACTCAAAAGAAAGTTGAGAACAATGAAGTACCTATTGCATTTATGAGATTTGATTTCAAGGGGGCTGAAATTAATTACCCAGCAGTGGATCAGCAAGCCTACGCTATTTTCAAAGAAGTCAAGCAATTCCGGTCCTATCTTTTGAAATCCAGGACAAAGATCATTGTCCCATACCTAGCCGTCAGGAACCTGTTAGTGCAGAAAGAATTAGGAGAAAAGAGGGCTAACTGGGTCACCTCCTTGTAGGAGTACGACATAGAAATCACCCCAGCACATATAGTGAGAGGCCAAGGGTTATGCAAGTTAGTTGTTGACTCAGCCGCAGAACAACAGGAAGAAAGAGATATGTCAAATATAGGACTGCATGATCAAAATGCAATCTGTTGCGCACAAAACTCTGTCAGTTCTTGGTACGACAATATAAAATTATGCCTTGAGCATGGGTCAACCCCTTGTCACCTGGATCCCACTAAAATAAGAGCGTTGAGAATAAATTCTGCCTCCTTTCATTTGGTTAATGGTATTCTATTTCTTCAAAATTTTGATGGCGTACTGATGCGTTGTCTTGAGAAGGACGAAGCAGAAAAATTCTTACTAGAGTTGCATGCAGGAGAAGCCGGTGGTCATTTTGGTGGTGACACCACTATCCATAAGGTTTTAAGAGCCAGATATTACTGGCCCACTCTTTTTAGAGACACCCATTCCTTGTGTTGTAAGTGTACCATTTGTCAGAAAGCATCAGGGCGGTTACAGAAACCAGCCTTTCCTTTGCAACCTATTTCAGTAGACTCTCCTTTTCAGCAGTGAGGCCTTGATATCATAGGTCCAATCAACCCCCCATCCTCGCAATAGCATAAGTTTATCATAACAACCACAGATTACTTTACCCAATGATCTGAAGCTGCCGCTTTAAGAACTGTGAATACCAGTCAGGTAATTGACTTTTTAAATTCGAATATTATCACTCGTTTTGGTATCCCTGATTGTCTAGTATTTGATAACACCTTTTATTTTTCCTCTCTTGATATGAGCGAGTTCTCTTTAGAAAAGGGAATTAAATTGAAGTATTCTACTAGCTATTACCCCTAGGGCAACAAATTGGCAGAATCAACAAATAAGAACTTGATTAAAATCATCAAGAGAACGGTGGCTGAAAATCTCAAAAATTGGCATAATGTGTTGTTAAGCACACTTTGGGTGGATGGGGTAAAACCAAATACTGTTGTAGGTAACTCTCCCTTCTTTCTCGTTTATGGTAGAGAAGTAATTCTTCCACCACACATTCTTCTTCCTTCACTACAATTATCACAAAAAATTCAAGAAGAAGATTGTCCTCCTTTGGAAAATCGAATTAATGCTTTGATTAAGCTAGAAGAGGTAAGATCCCAAGCTAAACGTAAGTTAGATCAACATCAAATATTGGTTAAAATCTAGTTCGATTCTAACTCTACTTCTGATAGGAATTTTGAAGTAGGTGAACTCGTCTTGAAATGGGACAAACCGCATGAGGGAAAGGGAGAACACACGAAATTTCAAAACTTATGGCTTGGACCATTTTTAATTATTGAGAAGTTGGGTCCCAGCTCTTTCTGATTGAAGAATCTATAGGGGAAGCTTGACACCTATCCAGTGAATGGCCAAGATATGAAGAGATATTTTGCCTAATGACGACTCTTTGTATATTATGTACATATTTTTCTTTTGTTTGTTTTTCTTTTTCTATTATGTTTTTTATTTCTCCTTTGCGCTCATCAGTTTGTGCTTTTGGAAATACACATACTTGAATGCTGAACTATTCAGACAGAGAAAACAAAATATTCTTTCACTAAAATGACTGCTAAAAAATTGTATAAACATCAATTGCATACTTATGAAATTTACATTTGTGTTGGAAAAAAGTTGTTGTTTGAAAGAGGTTAACTGAGTTCAATCTCTGAGATAAACCTGTCATGATCATCTATTATCTTTTTACGCTATCCCTATTCCTTAAGGGAATGACTCATAAGATGTCTCCCTGCCTTGGAAAGTTGGTTCTGTAAATGAAACATCTTTGGATCTTAATAAAGGACAGTTCTAAAAAATTCTGAAGAGGTCTGTCAAAAAAAAAAAAAAAAATATGTTAAAAAAATCATAATTTTTCAGCGTCACCCGCTCGACTATATATCTTTAAAAAACAAAATAAATCAATAAAAGAGCTGTGGGAAGTTCTTATAAACCCCCCGGGATACTGAACAGGTCTGCTGGCAGTGGGTAAATGCATGCATGACGCCTAGGAAACTTCGTCAAGGTATTGAACAGGCCTGCTGGTAGCGAAGCAATGTCAGGTATATGAAAATTTGCAAATGTGGAACCTCTTGATCTTAATTTGTCCTTTATTCTGATCTAGAACTTTTGGGCAGGATATGGATGTCAGAGTGGGTTAAATGGCAACCCTGTCGAGGCTATGGATACTTGCTGGTAGCAGTGGCCCAGTCAACAGTATTGGGGATTTCTTCTTTAATATCGTGGCTCACTTATCTTAAGACTGTTATCATTTTTCATCCTTTAAACACTACTGGAATATTTGGTTAATGATGACGTTTACACGATTGTCTAGTTGTTATTTTTGGGGTTAGAATTTTTCTCATTATCCTAATCTGAATTTGTTCTTTTGGCAGAGATAACTGCTTCTACCAGTGTGTCGCCATTGTTGGCAGCGAATTCGCATTTTTATACTGTCCTTATAAGCTGCCTACACCAGTTTTTTGTAAACCTTAATTTTTGTCGCAATCCTTGAATAAAATGACGTTATTATTTTGTGCGTTCAAACCCTTACCTTGATTCTCGTTTTCACGACTCAAAGCGTGAAAAATTGGTTTTCAAAGTCGCATTAAAATCGTCACTAGATTTCTATGATCACTCTTTATGGTCGTTGTGCCTCTAATTTACTCATGATTATACAATTGGCAAGACCCTTTGGTCTGTACTCATTTGGCATTCTTTGATTGATTATTTAACTTCATTTTATAAGTGATTGAGTTTGTGATGCATTGGTAATTGGATTTATATGTTCTTTGATCGATACACTTGGCACATTGGTTTCATAAAAACACATTTGTGTTGTGGCAAGACCCTTGGTATAAATCGTTTCATACAACACATAGTTTATATGATCAAACCCTTGGTGTGATTTTGATTTATTGCTTTGATTTATGGTTTATAGTTCTGAGCGAGGAATCAGACTCCTATATCGAGCACTTCCTAGGTGGAGAATACCCTTATTCTCATGGTCTTTTCTCCGAACAACCCTATGAATTTGTATCTAATTTTCCCCCATGCCTAAAGAATGATCCTAACTACCCAGGAATCAAGTTACATAATGAAACCCCTGGTGACTTAAACAAACCCTCATTTGTTATGTCAAAACCTGAATAGACATCATGCATCCAATGCAATGTGTGGATAGAACGTTATTTCACTGATGTCCCCTTGCTGTAATCAAAGATCAAATCTTTAGAGAGCCAAGTTACAGTGCTATCGAGAGAAAGGGACAAGCTTCAAGCTAGTGACAAGAAGAAAAAAACCATTGGTTCGATTGTTTTCAGGAATGTCGAATCGGCTACAGCCTTCGTCAATTCCAAACTATCATAATCGAAGCCATTTCTTGTTGTCTAGGTATGAATTTCAATATCATTTTGCTTTGTAATTTTTCTTGAATTATTGTAACATATTCGGTTTCGCTTCCAAATTAGCCCTGTTCGTTTTGATTCGAAGTGATTCGGTTATAGTTTAAACGATTTTGTTATGGATCCTGTACAGTAGATTCATTCTGCTAAAATCAAATGTAAGTATGATTTGGTAATGCGATTTTCTCATGCCCAGTTTAGTATAAGCGATTCATTGGTTTTTGATTCTGTTGGCTTGTTTTTGAATCAATTCTGTTTGATAGTTGGTTTGGTATGATTTTGATTAGTTTCGTGTGTTCCTAATAAACTTAAAACAACACTGTTGACTTCAATGACCCTGTTTTATATTGAGTCAACATCCTCATTTGGATTTGGATTATATTTGACCCGTGAAAAAGATTTATTTGCTAAAATCATGGAGCTGGGTTGATTGATACATAACGGTTATGTCATCTCCAAATTGTTTTGATTCGTTCCTTTTGATTTGATTTGCAAAGGATTGCTTGTATGAGTTGGATCGGTATCGAAAATAGATTTGATGCTGCTCTGTTGGTTTTGATTTAAAAAAAATTGATTTTGTTAAGCTCAGATCGACATATTTTGTCTTTGTTGAATTCGTATGAAAAACTCGGCTAATTGATCGTTTTGAAATTAATTCAAGTGATGATTTCGTTGACTGTCATTCGATTTTGTCTACTCCCAATTGGCATTAACAAACATTTGAAAAATCTCACATATCCTATTATCAACCGATTAATTCAATTACGATTTCATTTGTATCAATTTACATACAAGTTTTGATTTGATTTGCAAAATAGCATGGGCCATTTGTATATGTTTAATATAGTTCTCTTAATTTGAAAAAATGATTATGTTGATCTCGTTTGGATTCGAAAATGATTTTGTTTATGGTTGAAGCAACATAAAATGTTGGCATTGATTTCAATTGGTTCATGAAAACGATTTCATTACTGTCAAGTTATCCAATACGATTCTGTCTACCCGAAATTGTGATAACAAATTGAATAGAATACATCTATCTCTGTAATTATTCAATTGATCATAATCTTGTCTTCTCTCGAATTAGTATAACAGTTTTTTATTTGAATGATTTTTTTTTTTTGAATAGTAATTAGATATTTGTTTAATAATTTGAATTTAATTAATTGAGTTTTGAATTGGCTTTTAAAACAATTCTATGTTTGATCTAAACCAGCTGCAGAATCGCAATATTCTGTAGCTAGTCTTAGGAATGAGATTTTTATCAATTTTATCAATAAGATATTCTCTAATCTTGTCTATTTTTGTCCTCTTTCAGGTATATTCGAATTGCAATGATCAATTTGGGTAGGCTATGGCAGTTTAGGGGATATTTGTGTGATGTAGTTTTTATTTTAAGTTGTTAGTTTGAGTAAGAAATAGAGACTTGGGATATCATCCCAGATTTGTTGTAAATTGTTTTGATGATTCCCATAGGGATGTTTTAACCTGTGGGAATTCTTTAAATACTTGTTATTTTTTGTAAAAAGGATCATCATCATCACTGTGGGGAGAACCAGACTATGGATTTATGTTACAGACTGAGATGAAAGTTGATGTCTTGTAACAGCTTTAGCTTTCAATATATCAAACTTTTGTTTCAAGTTTTATTCGTATCAGTTTGCAATTGATTATAGACTACTTTAGATATTGTGATTGATTGCAAGTCGATGTGACTTGGGTTATTTGTTATCTATATCTGATTCCTCCTATCTTTAACAATACAACAATTAATTTGTTTCAGTTAAATGAATTACATGTTTCTCTTCTTCATTGATTGAATCATTTCGTACAAATCCTTACATGCAGATTTGTCTAAATGTTGTAATTTGTAAATCATAAGATTGTTGTAACTTTTATGTCTTGTTTGTTCTATTATCGATGTTCAAAAGAGCACTGCTGCTTACTG
>JZKD02S1695141.1:69341-103482 GCA_000966675.3 Picea glauca | reverse complement strand
GGTATCTAAAGTTATGCACACCTACTTTATTTATATAAGAATCTTCTTCGTCTACCTCTTCATAAAGATTGGCTACAACGAAATCTTTTCCTTCCATGAATTGTTTCAGATGCATCTGTTGTTTAGGGACAACAACCATGTCTAGGAGGGTTTCATATGATTTGATGTTGTCCAATTGATTCAAGATATTGTATTTAGAAGAGGGAGGAGGGGGAATGATTCTTTGACTCTCAGGAATTTCAGGAACCTGGGATGTGGCAGTGGTTGAGGATGAGCTTGGGCTAGAAGAACTGCGAGGAGGATCAAATTTACCCTTGGGAGCATAGGTTTTGTTCCTAGTGTTAATAACTATGAAATCCTTTGGCTCTGCAAATTCTAGGAAAATGATAATAACTTCCAGTATTTTACTAAAGATCTTATCTTTGGAACTCTTCTTTACCTCACATGTGGTTTCTTTGTGGTGCTCCTCGCAAAAGTTACACAAACTCCGAGGTAGGATAGCCTTAGGCTAGAAATTGTTTTCAACCGAATTTATAAAAGCGGATGCAGAAGAGGATGAATCTCCAGAGGTGATATTGGAGATAGTACCTTTCCACTCAAATTCTATCATACGATTGTTCATATCTTGTACTAATTGTAAGAGAGCAGACATATATGTCTGTCTAATTGATTCTTCCTGGAGTAGACCAGTTCGTTCAATATGTTCTTCATACTTCGAGTAAGTGTGCATGGTGGAACCAAGATTATCAATAGATTTTTCCTCAAGTCTATGACGGTAGGGAAAGGCAATGCATTGTAATAATGCATGAAAGCGGCTTGGTTCTGCGGGTAGATAAGTTCGGGGATTTGATTGTACAACTTGCTGAAACACAATTTGAAATACTTGATGGTCTAACCATATTTATAAGTAATGTTATTGTATTCCCTTAACTTCTCTACGGGGCTTTTGGATTTCCCATAAGTGGATCAGAACCAATAGATTAACTCCTCCTAAGTAGACAGGATCTTAGGAGGAAGGTCAAATAAATCAGCCGCAACCTTTCCTTCCAAGGAATTGACAAACAAGCACATGTAGGTGTCATTGTTGTTGGCCCCTATGTTATGAAAAGCATTAGAAAATGCCACTAGGTGTTCATTAGTACTGACATTGTTATTTCCTAAAAACCTAGGCAAGTTCTCTTTAAAATTTGGAAGTGGACAAGTAGAAGGTGTTAGGCTAAAAGGAGAGGACACATGCCATGGTGTGGTTGTGTCATCCTCTTTGAACTGGAAAAGACCTTACTTCTTAATGACTTTGGTGGCGTTTGTAGTAGATTGGACCGGGATATGATGGTTGTACAATATACCAATCATCGATGACGATGAAGATTGGGAAGATGATGCACTCCCAATGCCACAAAATCCACCACTAGATGCCATCTTGTGGATGATAGATGAGGGAAAGAAATATGAGATAGATGAATAAGATAATGTCATCCTTAGAGAACTTTGTTGGAAAGATAACACTACGTTTCTTCTTCCTATTTCAGCAATAGGATTGATTTCAGGTGACAAGCCCCTTCTTCTTCTAGAAGCACGAGAATCTAAGAACATGAAAGAAGGCCAAAACTGAAGAAACAAAGGGTTACTACTGATTTCTAGGCTGTCTATGTCTAGCCACCAATTTTTCTTGAGTACTAATATCGCGTTGAATCGCTGCCCAAGAATGCTTAAGTTTAGCACGGGTATTGACAGTGTTTAGAATGGTGTTAAACATGTTCAAAGCAATGTTGGTCTAGTCTCGAAGACCAAGCTCAATATTGGGCTGCCTCACAAAAGGGGCAGTCATTAATAGAAAAATAATCAAAGAATCAATTTCAGAAAAGAATGATGTATCGATGAAAAATCGAATATAAAATTTTTAACCTGAGAGATATCAAAGTTCTCCCCAGTATGGTCGACAAATAAATGTTGAGGAAAATATATGAATTGATCTTACTCAAGCATTTTCAGACTTTACTTGTCTAAATAAAAGTAGACGATAATATCACCCTATGTTTATAGCCAAAAAAAAAAACATACAAACTAACAAATATTAATTACGAGTGTTTAGGCTAGACTTTTATAAACAAAAAGATTGCTGGAAATTAACTTTTTATGTAATTTTTTATTATAATAGTTTCTGAAATAAATTTAAGAATAGAAGTAAATACACCAATATGATAATCAAGATAGATGAGACATAAACAAATTCTTTATTTCATTCCAAATCACCAAAGAGTCATTTTCTTTACAAAATCTCATATAGAAATGTTGGACCAAAGTAAAACTTAGAAATTCCCGATGGAACATAAAAAAGGACCTTTGACAGAAAGCCAAAAATGAACTCTGAAAGATGGATCATCTTGCCATAGATTGCTTCCCATTCGACTCTGCAGAATAGCCTTTATCAATCATGAAAATTAATTCACAAACAGACAAGTCTACACAGACTATCAAAGATAGATCAACACCTTTGAAAAACAAGTGTCTGAATGATTTGATTCATCCCTGAATATTGTTGTCTACAATAATACCCTTCTATCACAAAAGAGAATTAGGCTTTGATGAATATATGAATGAATCAAAATTGAACTATCTGAACACAAACTCAAAGAGATAACCTTAGCATGCTTCTGCTTCTATCCTCCTCTTGTTCCTCCCTTTCCTTTTTCTTTTAACAAATTAAAATTGGTTGAAGAAGTTCAACCTATTCATTAGTTAAGTTAATTACAAGACTCAACTAAATTTAGTTAGGGGGGAAGAGTAATAATTATAATAAGGATCATAAATAAATAATAACTAGTAGGTGGGACCCCTTATGACTCCATTTAGTTCATAACAATCATAAAAACCNAAACAGACAAGTCTACACAGACTATCAAAGATAGATCAACACCTCTGAAAAACAAGTGTCTGAATGATTTGATTCAGCCCTGAATATTGTTGTCTACAATAATACCCTTCTATCACAAAAGAGAATTAGGCTTTGATGAATATATGAATGAATCAAAACTGAACTATCTGAACACAAACTCAAAGAGAAAACCTTAGCATGCTTCTGCTTCTATCCTCCTCTTTTTCCTCCCTTTCCTTTTGCTTTTAACAAATTAAAATTGGTTGAAGAAGTTCAACCAATTCATTAGTTAAGTTAATTACAAGACTCAACTAAATTTAGTTAGGGGGGAAGAGTAATAATTATAATAAGGGTCATAAATAAATAATAACTAGTAGGTGGGACCCCTTATGACTCCATTTAGTTCATAACAATCATAAAAACCATAACATAACCATTAGTTAAGAAAACCATACCTCCTTGTGCCTCCCATCAACATATTTACTCTTGGCAATTTAAACTTATGAAATTTGAAATTATTTCAAAAATAATACTCATATATCCAAAATAAACATGTTGTCCAAAGATCCCTGAAGTCAACTGTCATAAAATAGTAGATATAATAAAAACTCAAAAACTCTATTTCCTAGTCTGTGATGCAACCCTTCCTTGATTGTTGCTGTCACCTCTTGATTTTCCTGAGTTTTCCTTTGGCTGTGCAAATCCATTAGGCCTAATCTCGCTGATCACGTGGGAACAATCGTCCCTCAAATGCATCTGGGAAGACATAGATTTGTCAGAGTCATTGGAGGGTGAGGAAGAGGAAGTTGTGGTTTTTCCTTTATCAAGTGCATGGTGGGATTTAGTCTTCAATCTCTTGCTAGCATGGGAGGATTGCACTGGCAAGTGGTTAGGGGTAGCTTGGAAAATGGGGTTAATCGGCGGAGGAGGAGGCAAAGACAAGTTGGGTCAACCACGATGTTGGGATACTGTCGGGTGGAAAATCTCCTACCATCCATCATTTTCAGGGACCTCGGGTTGTAATGAAACATGAGGAGATGCAGGGATACCGGGTGCTTGCGGGGCTTGGAAAGGAGGCCTTTCAAGCCTAGGTTGGACTATTCCCTGCCCAATCTAATTGAAGAATATAGCATGAAACAACTGGCCAAGCTTTTGTGAATCAACATCAAAATGTATGGAGAACCTAGGCCTTCTTGGACCTCGGTTCCCACTACCTCTACCTCTACTTCCTTGACCATGGCTTTCTTGAATGAAAAAACTCATCCTACATGCATGATTGATTAGCAAATAGTCTTCTAAATATCCATACATGAAAACTCTTAAAAATACGAAATATACTTGGCTCAAAATGTATCATACTCATGCAATCCAATCCATACAAATTTTTCTACTATTAATCAATGAGCAGGGGGTGAAACAAGGTTATGGGAAATGTGAGGGGTTTGTATTGAGCGAAAATATGATATAATGAGAGGGGGGAAGCATGGTCACTGCTCAATGACAACAACAATCAACTGTAAAGTAAACCAATAAAACCTCACTACAATCCACACAAGCCATTTCCACTTTCATCCATTTTGACACATAAATTCTCCTGATTGTAATCAATCTTAGAACAGGGAGTGAAAATAAGGAATATGGGAGGTGACATAGTTTGTAATTAGTGGAAAGTGAAATAATGGAAGGGAAGAAGGAAGGTTATTGTTCATGGAATTAATTAAGTGATCCATAAAACATTATGTGAAAGGATATGCATCAACCATTAATGACTTGACTAAATAATATTTTTTTTGTATTTAACAAGTTCATTGTTCAAAATCAAATGTCCCACATAGTGCCATCACAAAACAGGGGGCATCCTATACAATTTGCAAGAGGTTTTGTTCCCTTCATTCACACACTCTGCATTTCATAATCAATTTATGAACAATACCCATTTCCAATATGTAATTATCAAAATCAACCATTGCCCATGCATTGCTTCAATCCACAACTATACTCAAAAGTCACGTTCTCAAATAATAATGAAGCCACTATTTCTACAATAGATCCCATCAAAATGCAATGATATTCGTTAACATATATATGCAATAACCAAAATAATCAAGACCAAATTGCCATGCCTGAAATGATAATTAATCATACAACCAACAACCACCATTTAGACATAAGCTATGCACATGGTAATTTCTCTAGGCAATGTAGTTCTGCCACTGTAAAAGAAAAACAATTCAATGTGATTTAAAAGTTGGACAACCTATCCAACACGACTTTCATCAACAACATGCTTGATTTAACTAGTGGTCGATTGCAATAAATAACATGATTAAAACTATGTGGGTATCCCTGAGTATGAAAAACAAGCTATCCATACCACACAAAGTGCGCAGCTAACCAAATTCCATGGTGCAACATTTCCACTTAGCACAACAAACACATAGTCATGGTAATAACTTAACATATTGGCTGAGCCATCGTTTTAATATAAGATTTCTTCGATTTAGTCACACCGTGATTGACTATGTTGTGCACACTCGAGTCCATACAACCAACAAGCACAAGGATGTAGTTGATATAATTTCTATAGTTACCCAGTCCAATAATCATTTTTCAAAATACCATATACACAACACGACATGTGTGAGAAACACCAAGCATTTGTAACCAATGCCAACTATCATCCGAAAATTATTAGTGCAAATACTAGTGACAGTATATAAACCAAAAAATTCACCACTGTTGTGGAAAATCAATCAACCGAACAAGTTGTGGTAGCTATGCCTACCCACACATCCAATCAAATTTGGGCAGAGGCCCTTTCCAATAACAATACAGAACTATTAACATAAGTAGGGTGGCTGCATCTTTTGAAAGTGCAATTGGAAACGAAGGGTTCATCCTTATCATCACAGATGCAGTAACTCAATTCTAAAACAATAGGAATTCCATATGACCAACTGGGCGAATTCATATTCACAAGTAATTGACCATACATTCAATCCACGATAACCCGTAGCAACTTGGAAGGCATGAAAATATCCTTTACAAAATTAGAGACTTGAATTTTAAGAGTATACTCTATAGGCAACACCAAGAAACATAACCAACTCTTCGTAATGGTGGAAATTTTGAGTCCAAGGGTGTGCACACAGAGAGAGACATAATTCAATTGCAGACATGTAACAATCCATGACAGGGGACCCAAAAAAAATGGGAGGCTCTCATTCATCTGGGCAATTTATTTAATGCACGCAGAGTATAACCCTCATGTTCTTCGTCCAAACTACCAGAGAACTGAGGTGAAGACAGGGCCAATTTAAGAACATAACACTAACTTTTTGACCCTTAGCAGTGGAAACAACCAATGCTGAAGTGAAACACAACATAGTGACATAGAAAACCTTTGACCATTAAACCCAAGAAAGCCAGAGACTGGATTTAGTGACAATGCATGAATATAGCTATCCACCCAAGACTTAAACAAAAAACCTCCGACTAAACAAGTAGTGGTAACAAAGAACTATCATCAACAAGACCAATAACCTCTAAGAAATCAAAAATATTACAGGAAGAACCATCCACTCTTCATTCAATATCCAAAATTTTACACAGTTGCAATGCTTAAGAAAAACTCAAATCCATACACTTGAGCCAATAATCATTTCATAAACAAAGGGAAGTCACGAATGGAAAAAAAGGACATACCTGTTAATCAAATTCCTTGAAGCGAGAGTTGGTCGAGCAGTTCCTCCCTGCTAAAATTTTAGAGAATAACACAACAACAAGATTTAACAATAGCCCGACTAGGGTGGAGGAAAATGGGAAGAGTAAAGATGAAGTGCAGTAAATGCACGTTGCCTCCACCTACATATCGTTAACTCAACAGTACATGCCAACAAATTCTCCATTAACACGACTAATCAACCATGTATTGAAACCATCACCACATTAAAAGCCAGTAGCACGATCACCATATCCTATTTAACATCATATAACTCAAAAAAAATTGCCTAACCATCAACGTTCACCACCTTATCAAATGAGCCACTGACATTCAATCTATCTAAACATACCATATGTATATCGGCCACATAATTCCATTAACTATTGCATAACCATTAGCATTGTCACGTTGCCAAATGTGCCACCAACATTTCAACCATATGCATATTAAACATGTAATTCAATCAAAATTTCATAACCATTTACTTGCTAGCTAGGGTTTAGCTATAATCATGAAGTCTTTTCATGCATGTAGTATAGTTAGGATAGATTTAAAATCTTCCCCTAGCAATTATTTCTCATTTCTTTCAATTTTTTCGCATGTGGTATTGCATAACTAGTTCCCTTTTCTTTGCATTTGTTATAGTATTTTTCCTTTCATATAATTTCACTAACATGTTGGTTATGCAGGTGCGATAAGAACAGACAATAATGACATTAATGAATAACATAAGTTGTAGTAACATAAGGAATCAACCCTTCATAATATTGATTTATAACCAATACCAACAAGATCTTCATCAACCATGTGAGTCGTGTTGCACATCATCTCAACATAAAAAATGAACAAATCTGCTCTCCAATAGTTCAAGGGGGTCCCACCTACTAGCATTATTTAGTTTTTATAATAATAGGCTTTAGAAACACTTTGTGGGAGAAACTTCATTGATGTTTTCAATCGTCAACATACATGTTTGGTAATAACTCTTTTTCATCAATTGTCGTCTTGGTCAGGGGAAACCCTTGTTTTGGACAACAGAATCTTGTTTAGGGTACTATTCCTACACAGGGGGAAAGTATAGGAGTTTTATCCTCATAGGGAATTTTGAATCCTTGGAAGGGATCACTTCCCTCATTAGGGATGGAGACTGGGGGAAACCCCTTTCATGGTCAATGGAACCCTAGGCAAGGCTCAATACCTATGCCCCTCGGATCGGCAGGGGGGAACCCTTTTCAGAACATTTGGAACACAACGCAGGGAGAAATCCCCACCCAACCCTTGACATTTAATTATGGTAATCAACCAATGATGTACCAACAAACATAGTTTCCATACGCTGGTCAAGGCCATGGTGTCTACCAGAACCCTGGCTAGCAACCCAAGTTTTCTTGGAAACTTGGTGCCAGTCAAACTCTAGGCTCCCTTTTCCCTGTACATAGTACCCAGCCCAAACTACCATTTCTGAAAACATTACACTTGCCATACTTTTCAAAGTTTCTTAATGACCCGATTTGTCATGATCCGTTTTGGCCCCCGATGTCGACTAAGTTTCCCTCGGACATTTCAAAATTCAAAGGCAACCCTGGTGAAGAACCAAGTGATCATGTGACAACTTTCCACCTATGGTGCTCATCAAAATCCCTGCGAGACGACTCCGTACAATTGTGCCTTTTTCAACACACTCTTATCAGGGGTCCCACAAAATGGTACATCATACTCGACTGCTCAAGATATTCTTACTTTAGCGATTTGGCGATGGTTTTTCTAAACCATTTCCAACTACCTGTGAGATACGATGTCGGTATTGAATTGTTGGCCAACTTTGAGCAGATGAAGGTCGATCATATCTCGGATAACATCTGAGAATGGCAGTGTTAGAAGAGTTTGATTAAGGTCCAGGTCCCATCAACATTCCTAATGGAGTGGTTCTTGAATTCTTTGGTACCTCACTTATCCAGGGACATTGCAGCTTCGGGTGTGTTTTCAGAGGAGGAGGTGATAATGAGAGCGCAACAACTCAAATTGATATACTCTCAATCTAGCTTACTCTATCAGAGTTTTTTTTAGATGCGCCACGGTCCATCCTTGATAAGGTTAGACAAAATTTTGGACCACATGCCGATGGTATAGTTGGTTCAACAAAAGAAAAGTCCACTGATCAATTGTCAAATCAATTGCAACAATTATCAATACATTAGACAACAACCAACTTGACCTTCGGTTCGGTTGTTCCCCCTACCCAAACATCGGACGTAAACATTGTGAAGTCGATGAACCTGAAGGCCAACCAACAACATGATGGAAAGAAAAAACAATGAAACAATAAGGGTAAGGGGGATAAGAAACCTAACAACAATGCTGGTGAGGGAAACACAGAGAGGAGGAAGTCGAAGTATCCATGTAACCTTTGTACAAAGGACCATCTGACTCATCTATGCCCTTGAATTGTGGAATCCCAGAATTTATTTGCATGACAATAGCTTGTTATGTTAATAGACCCATTTCCACATGGGAAAAATATGACTCAATCTTCTTCGAGAACGGATGGGGGAAGTTAGGGACCCCCTTCGTCTTCTAGTAATCCCTCAATCATGAATATTTATATGATGAAAGGTGATGCTTACATCGCAACTAGAGGACACGATTATGGAATGTCAGAATCTGTCTAAAAGGGTAAAGAAGCCACAAACCCACCCGTTCCTCTCCAGATTGAGAAGATGATGGGTGAAACAATGACACGCATCCTGAAAGGGGCATTCAAGAAAGCTTTCCATAACCCGAATGCGAGGGCCACCCAAAATTAATCTGTGGTGGAGGATTTTTCACAAACCCCTTATGTGATGTCTTCTTTGGAGGTCCTCCAGAGCTGCCCTTCATAGAGAAAGGCTCTGTTGTCCTCTTTGGGATCTGCTGAGATTTGTAATCCAAGAATGATCATGCTTGATACGACTGACTTGAAACCCCATCTCCCTTACCATGTTGTGTTTAAGATATTAGTGGCTCACCCCACAAAATATTTTACTTGGAATATTTTTTGTATGGTGGTTGATGAGGGTGCCTCGACCTGGGTGATGTCATTTTCATGTTGGAAGTCCATTGGCCAACCTAGTTTGTCTCTGTCACCTACTCTTCTTACTTCTTTTAATGATCATTCTTTCAGACCACATGGAATCATCCCTTCTTTCCCTGTGCAGTTAGGAGGAAATACCATGTGCATCTAATTTGAAGTGGTCGATGCGCCTCTTGACTACAACCTTTTTTTAGGAAGGAGTTGGACCTATGTAATGCATGTATTGGTTTCCACATTTTTTTGGGTCCTGTTGTTTCCACACGAGGTTCGANACAAGGTATATAAAGGTATGCACACCTACTTTATTTATATAAGAATCCTCTTCGTCTACCTCTTCATAAAGATTGGCTACAACGAAATCTTTTCCTTCCATGAATTGTTTCAGATGCATTTGTTGTTTAGGGACAACAACCATGTCTAGGAGGGTTTCATCTGATTTGATGTTGGCCAATTGATTCAAGATATTGTATTTAGAAGAGGGAGGAGGTGGAGTGATTCTTTGACTCTCAGGAATTTCAGGAACCTGGGATGTGGCAGTGGTTGAGGATGAGCTTGGGCTAGAAGAACTGTGAGGAGGATCAAATTTACCCTTGGGAGCATAGGTTTTGTTCCTAGTGTTAATAACTATGAAATCCTCTGGTTCTGCAAAGTCTAGGAAAATGATAATAACTTCCGGTATTTTACTAAAGATCTTATCTTTGGAACTCTTATTTACCTCACATGTGGTTTCTTTGTGGTGCTCCTCGCAAAAGTTACACCAACTCTGAGGTAGGATAGCCTTAGGCTGGAAATTGTTTTCAACCGAATTTATAAAAGCAGATGCAGAAGAGGATGAAGCTCCAGAGGTGATATTGGAAATAGTACCTTTCCACTCAAATTCTATCATACGATTTTTCATATCTTGTACTAATTGTAAGAGAGCGGACATATATGTCTGTCTAACTGATTCTTCCTGGAGTAGACCAGTTCATTCAATATGTTCTTCATACTTCGAGCAAGTGTGCATGGTGGAACCAAGATTATCAATAGATTTTTCCTCAAGCCTATGATGGTAGGGAAAGGCAATGCATTGTAATAATGCATGAAAGCGGCTTGGTTCTGCGGGTAGATAAGTTTGGGGATTTGATTGTACAACTTGCTAAAACACAATTTGAAATACTTGATGGTTTAACCATATTTATAAGTAATGTTATTGTATTCCCTTAACTTCTCTGCGGGGCTTTTGGATTTCCCATAAGTGGATCAGAACCAATAGATTAACTCCTCCTAAGTAGACAGGATCTTAGGAGGAAGGTCAAATAAATCATTCGCAACCTTTCCTTCCAAGGAATTGACATACAAGCATATGTAGGTGTCATTGTTGTTGGCCCCTATGTTATGACAAGCATTAGAAAATGCCACTAGGTGTTCCTTAGTACTGACATTGTTATTTCCTAAAAACCTAGGCAAGTTCTCTTTAAAATTCAGAAGTGGACAAGTAGAAGGTGTTGGGCTAAGAGGAGAGGACACATGCCATGGTGTGGTTGTGTCATCCTCTTTGAACTGGAAAAGACCTTACTTCTTAATGACTTTGGTGGCATTTGTAGTAGATTGGACCGGGATATGATGGTTGTACAATATACCAATCATCGATGACGATGAAGATTGGGAAGATGTTGCACTCCCAATGCCACAAAATCCACCACTAGATGTCATCTTGTGGATGATAGATGAGGGAAAGAAATATGAGATGGATGAATAAGATAATTTCATCCTTAGAGAACTTTGTTGGAAAGATAACACTACGTTTCTTCTTCCTATTTCAGCAATAGGATTGATTTCAGGTGACAAGCCCCTTCTTCTTCTAGAAGAATGAGAATCTAAGAACATGAAAGAAGGCCAAAACTAAAGAAACAAAGGGTTACTACTGATTTCTAGGTTGTCTATGTCTAGCCACCAATTTTTCTTGAGTACTAATATCACGTTGAATTTCTGCCCAAGAATGCTTAAGTTTAGCATGGGTATTGGCAGTGTTTAGAATGGTGTTAAACATGTTCAAAGCAATGTTGGTCTGGTCTTGAAGACCAAGCTCAATATTGGGCTGCCTCACAAAAGGGGCAGTCATTAATAGAAAAGTAATCAAAGAATCAATTTCAGAAAAGAATGATGTATCAATGAAAAATCGAATATAATTTTTTTAACCTGAGAGATATCGAAGTTCTCCCCAGTATGGTCGACAAATAAATGTTGAGGAAAATATATGAATTGATCTTACTCAAGCATTTTCAGACTTTACTTGTCTAAATAAAAGTAGACGGGAATATCACCCTATGTTTATAGCCAAAAAAAAAAACATCCAAACTCACAAGTATTAATTACGAGTGCTTAGGCTAGACTTTTATCAACAAAAAGCTTGCTGGAAATTCACTTTTTATGTAATTTTTTATTATAATAGTTTCTGAAATAAATTTAAGAATAGAAGTAAATACACCAAGATGATAATCAAGATAGATGAGACATAAACAAATTCTTTATTTCATTCCAAATCACCAAAGAGTCATTTTCTTTACAAAATCTCATATAGAAATGTTGGACCAAAGTCAAACTTAGAAATTCCCGATGGAACATAAAAAAGGACCTTTGACAGAAAGCCAAAAATGAACTCTAAAAGATGGATCATCTTGCCACAGATTGCTTCCCATTCGACTCTGCAGAATAGCCTTTATCAATCATGAAAATTAATTCACAAACAGACAAGTCTACACAGACTATCAAAGATAGATCAACACCTCTGAAAAACAAGTGTCTGAATGATTTGATTCAGCCCTGAATATTGTTGTCTACAATAATACCCTTCTATCACAAAAGAGAATTAGGCTTTGATGAATATATGAATGAATCAAAACTGAACTATCTGAACACAAACTCAAAGAGAAAACCTTAGCATGCTTCTGCTTCTATCCTCCTCTTTTTCCTCCCTTTCCTTTTGCTTTTAACAAATTAAAATTGGTTGAAGAAGTTCAACCAATTCATTAGTTAAGTTAATTACAAGACTCAACTAAATTTAGTTAGGGGGGAAGAGTAATAATTATAATAAGGGTCATAAATAAATAATAACTAGTAGGTGGGACCCCTTATGACTCCATTTAGTTCATAACAATCATAAAAACCATAACATAACCATTAGTTAAGAAAACCATACCTCCTTGTGCCTCCCATCAACATATTTACTCTTGGCAATTTAAACTTATGAAATTTGAAATTATTTCAAAAATAATACTCATATATCCAAAATAAACATGTTGTCCAAAGATCCCTGAAGTCAACTGTCATAAAATAGTAGATATAATAAAAACTCAAAAACTCTATTTCCTAGTCTGTGATGCAACCCTTCCTTGATTGTTGCTGTCACCTCTTGATTTTCCTGAGTTTTCCTTTGGCTGTGCAAATCCATTAGGCCTAATCTCGCTGATCACGTGGGAACAATCGTCCCTCAAATGCATCTGGGAAGACATAGATTTGTCAGAGTCATTGGAGGGTGAGGAAGAGGAAGTTGTGGTTTTTCCTTTATCAAGTGCATGGTGGGATTTAGTCTTCAATCTCTTGCTAGCATGGGAGGATTGCACTGGCAAGTGGTTAGGGGTAGCTTGGAAAATGGGGTTAATCGGCGGAGGAGGAGGCAAAGACAAGTTGGGTCAACCACGATGTTGGGATACTGTCGGGTGGAAAATCTCCTACCATCCATCATTTTCAGGGACCTCGGGTTGTAATGAAACATGAGGAGATGCAGGGATACCGGGTGCTTGCGGGGCTTGGAAAGGAGGCCTTTCAAGCCTAGGTTGGACTATTCCCTGCCCAATCTAATTGAAGAATATAGCATGAAACAACTGGCCAAGCTTTTGTGAATCAACATCAAAATGTATGGAGAACCTAGGCCTTCTTGGACCTCGGTTCCCACTACCTCTACCTCTACTTCCTTGACCATGGCTTTCTTGAATGAAAAAACTCATCCTACATGCATGATTGATTAGCAAATAGTCTTCTAAATATCCATACATGAAAACTCTTAAAAATACGAAATATACTTGGCTCAAAATGTATCATACTCATGCAATCCAATCCATACAAATTTTTCTACTATTAATCAATGAGCAGGGGGTGAAACAAGGTTATGGGAAATGTGAGGGGTTTGTATTGAGCGAAAATATGATATAATGAGAGGGGGGAAGCATGGTCACTGCTCAATGACAACAACAATCAACTGTAAAGTAAACCAATAAAACCTCACTACAATCCACACAAGCCATTTCCACTTTCATCCATTTTGACACATAAATTCTCCTGATTGTAATCAATCTTAGAACAGGGAGTGAAAATAAGGAATATGGGAGGTGACATAGTTTGTAATTAGTGGAAAGTGAAATAATGGAAGGGAAGAAGGAAGGTTATTGTTCATGGAATTAATTAAGTGATCCATAAAACATTATGTGAAAGGATATGCATCAACCATTAATGACTTGACTAAATAATATTTTTTTTGTATTTAACAAGTTCATTGTTCAAAATCAAATGTCCCACATAGTGCCATCACAAAACAGGGGGCATCCTATACAATTTGCAAGAGGTTTTGTTCCCTTCATTCACACACTCTGCATTTCATAATCAATTTATGAACAATACCCATTTCCAATATGTAATTATCAAAATCAACCATTGCCCATGCATTGCTTCAATCCACAACTATACTCAAAAGTCACGTTCTCAAATAATAATGAAGCCACTATTTCTACAATAGATCCCATCAAAATGCAATGATATTCGTTAACATATATATGCAATAACCAAAATAATCAAGACCAAATTGCCATGCCTGAAATGATAATTAATCATACAACCAACAACCACCATTTAGACATAAGCTATGCACATGGTAATTTCTCTAGGCAATGTAGTTCTGCCACTGTAAAAGAAAAACAATTCAATGTGATTTAAAAGTTGGACAACCTATCCAACACGACTTTCATCAACAACATGCTTGATTTAACTAGTGGTCGATTGCAATAAATAACATGATTAAAACTATGTGGGTATCCCTGAGTATGAAAAACAAGCTATCCATACCACACAAAGTGCGCAGCTAACCAAATTCCATGGTGCAACATTTCCACTTAGCACAACAAACACATAGTCATGGTAATAACTTAACATATTGGCTGAGCCATCGTTTTAATATAAGATTTCTTCGATTTAGTCACACCGTGATTGACTATGTTGTGCACACTCGAGTCCATACAACCAACAAGCACAAGGATGTAGTTGATATAATTTCTATAGTTACCCAGTCCAATAATCATTTTTCAAAATACCATATACACAACACGACATGTGTGAGAAACACCAAGCATTTGTAACCAATGCCAACTATCATCCGAAAATTATTAGTGCAAATACTAGTGACAGTATATAAACCAAAAAATTCACCACTGTTGTGGAAAATCAATCAACCGAACAAGTTGTGGTAGCTATGCCTACCCACACATCCAATCAAATTTGGGCAGAGGCCCTTTCCAATAACAATACAGAACTATTAACATAAGTAGGGTGGCTGCATCTTTTGAAAGTGCAATTGGAAACGAAGGGTTCATCCTTATCATCACAGATGCAGTAACTCAATTCTAAAACAATAGGAATTCCATATGACCAACTGGGCGAATTCATATTCACAAGTAATTGACCATACATTCAATCCACGATAACCCATAGCAACTTGGAAGGCATGAAAATCTCCTTTACAAAATTAGAGACTTGAAGTTTAAGAGTATACTCTATAGGCAACACCAAAGAACATAACCAACTCCTCGTAATGGTGGAAATTTTGAGTCCAAGGGTGTGCACACAGAGAGAGACATAATTCATTTGCAGACATGTAACAATCCATGACAGGGGACCCAAAAAAAATGGGAGGCTCTCATTCATCTGGGCAATTTATTTAATGCACGCAGAGTATAACCCTCGTGTTCTTTGTCCAAACTACCAGAGTACTGAGGTGAAGACATGGCCAAGTTAAGAACATAACACTCACTTTGTGACCCTTAGCAGTGGAAACAACCAATGCTGAAGTGAAACACAACATAGTGACATAGAAAACCTTCGACCATTATACCCAAGAAAGTCAAAGACTGGATTTAGTGACAATGCATGAATATAGCTATCCACCCAAGACTTAAACAAAAAACCTCCGACTAAACAAGTAGTGGTAACAAAGAACTATCATCAACAAGACCAATAACCTCTAAGAAATCAAAAATATTACAGGAAGAACCATCCACTCTTCATTCAAGATCCAAAATTTCACACAGTTGCAATGCTTAAGAAAAACTCAAATCCATACACTTGAGCCAATAATCATTTCATAAACAAAGGGAAGTCACGAATGGAAAAAAAGGACATACCTGTTAATCGAATTCCTTGAAGCGAGAGTTGGTCGAGCAGTTCCTCCCTGCTAAAATTTCAGAGAATAACACAACAACAAGATTGAACAATAGCCCGACTAGGGTGGAGGAAAATGGGAAGAGTAAAGGTGAAGTGCAGTAAATGCACGTTGCCTCCACCTACATATCGTTAACTCAACATTACATGCCAACAAATTCTCCATTAACACGACTAATCAACCATGTATTGAAACCATCACCACATTAAAAGCCAATAGCGTGATCACCATATCCCATTTAACATCATATAACTCAAAAAAAATTGCCTAACCATCAACGTTCACCACCTTATCAAATGAGCCACCGACGTTCAATCTATCTAAACATACCATATGTATATCGGCCACATAATTCCATTAACTATTGCATAACCATTAGCATTGTCATGTTGCCAAATGTGCCACCATCATTTCAACCATATGCATATTAAACATGTAATTCAATCAAAATTTCATAACCATTTACTTGCTAGCTAGGGTTTAGCTACAATCATGAAGTCTTTTCATCCATGTAGTATAGTTAGGATAGATTTAAAATCTTCCCCTAGCAATTATTTCTCATTTCTTTCAATTTTTTCGCATGTGGTATTGCATAACTAGTTCCCTTTTCTTTGCATTTGTTATAGTATTTTTCCTTTCATATAATTTCACTAACATGTTGGTTATGCAGGTGCGATAAGAACAGACAATAATGACATTAATGAATAACATAAGTTGTAGTAACATAAGGAATCAACCCTTCATAATATTGATTTATAACCAATACCAACAAGATCTTCATCAACCATGTGAGTCGTGTTGCACATCATCTCAACATAAAAAATGAACAGATATGCTCTCCAATAGTTCAAGGGGGTCTCACCTACTAGAATTATTTAGTTTTTATAATAATAGGCTTTAGCAACACTTTGTGGGAGAAACTTCATTGATGTTTTCAATCGTCAACATACATGTTTGGTAATAACTCTTTTTCATCAATTGTCGTCTTGGTCAGGGGAAAACCTTGTTTTGGACAATAGAATCTTGTTTAGGGTACTATTCCTACACAGGGGGAAAGTATAGGAGTTTTATCCTCACAGGGAATTTGGAATCCTTGGAAGGGATCACTTCCCTCATTAGGGATGCAGACTGGGGGAAACCCCTTTCATGGTCAATGGAACCCCAGGAAAGGCTCAATACCTATGCCCCTCGGATCAGCAGGGGGGAACCCTTTCCAGAACATTTGGAACACAACGTAGGGAGAAATCCCCACCCAACCCTTGACATTTAATTATGGTAATCAACCGATGATGTACCAACAAACAGAGTTTCCATACGCTGGTCAAGGTCATGGTGTCTACCAGAACCCTGGCTAGCAACCCAAGTTTTCTTGGAAACTTGGTGCCAGTCAAACTCTAGGCTCCCTTTTTCCTGTACATAGTACCCAGCCCAAACTACCATTTCTAAAAACATTACACTTGCCATACTTTTCAAAGTTTCTTAATGACCCGATTTTTCATGATCCGTTTTGGCCCCCCATGTTGACTAAGTTTCCCTCGGACATTTCGAAATTCAAAGGCAACCCTGGCGAAGAACCAGGTGATCATGTGACAACTTTCCACCTATGGTGCTCATCAAAATCCCTGCGAGACGATTCCGTACAATTGTGCCTTTTTCAACACACTCTTATCAGGGGTCCCACAAAATGGTACATCACACTCGACTGCTCAAGATATTCTTACTTTAGCGATTTGGCGATGGTTTTTCTAAACCATTTCCAACTACCTATGAGATACGATGTCGGTATTGAATTGCTGGCCAAATTTGAGCAGATGAAGGCCGATCATATCTCAAATAAAATCTGAGAATGGCAGTGTTAGAAGAGTTTGATTAAGGTCCAGGTCCCACCAACATTCCTGCTGGAGTGGTTCTTGAAGTCTTTGGTACCTCACTTATCCAGGGACATTGCAGCTTTGGGTGTGTTTTCAGAGGAGGAGGTGATAATGAGAGCGCAACAACTCAAATTGCTATACTCTCAGTCTAGCTTACTCTATGAGATTTTTTTAGATGCGCCACGGTCCATCCTTGACAAGGTTAGACAAAATTTTGGACCACATGCCGATGGTATAGTTGGTTCAACAAAAGAAAATTCCATTGATCAATTGTCAAATCAATTGCAACAATTATCAATACATTAGACAACAGCCAACTTGACCTTCGGTTCGGTTGTTCCCCCTACCCAAACATCGGACGTAAACAATGTGAAGTCGACGAACCTGAAGGCCAACCAACAACATGATGGAAATAAAAAACAATGAAACAATAAGGGTAAGGGGGATAAGAAACCCAACAACAATGCTGGCGAGGGAAACACAGAGAGGAGGAATTCGAAGTATCCATGTAACCTTTGTACAAAGGACCATCTGACTCATATATGCCCTTGAATTGTGGAATCCCAGAAGTTATTTGCCTGACAATAGATTGTTATGTTAATAGACCCATTTCCACATGGGAAAAATATGACTCAATCTTCTTCGAGAACGGATGGGGGAAGTTAGGGACCCCCTTCGTCTTCTAGTAATCCCTCGATCATGAACATTTATATGATGAAATGTGACGCTTACATCACAACTAGAGGACATGATTATGGAATGTCAGAATCTGTCTAAAAGGATAAAGAAGTCACAAACCCACCCATTCCTCTCCAGATTGAGAAGATGATGGGTGAAACAATGACACGCATCCCGAAAGGGGCATTCAAGAAAGATTCCCATAACCCGAACGCGAGGGCCACCCAAAATTAATCTGTGGTGGAGGATTTTTCACAAACCCCTTATGTGATGTCTTCTTTGGAGGTCCTCTAGAGCTGCCCTTCATAGAGAAAGGATCTGTTGTCCTCTTTGGGATCTGCTGAGATTTGTAATCCAAGAATGATCATGCTTGATATGACTGACTTGAAACCCCATCTCCCTTACCATGTTGTGTTTAAGATATTAGTGGCTCACCCCACAAAATATTTTACTTGGAATATTTTTTGTATGGTGGTTGATGAGGGTGCCTCGACCTGGGTGATGTCATTTTCATGTTGGAAGTCCATTGGCCAACCTGGTTTGTCTCTGTCACCTACTCTTCTTACTTATTTTAATGGTCATTCTTTCATACCACATAGAATCATCCCTTCTTTCCCTATGCAGTTAGGAGGAAATACCATGTGCATCTAATTTGAAGTGGTCGATGTGCCTCTTGACTACAACTTTTTGTTAGGAAGGAGTTGGACCTATGTAATGCATGTATTGGTTTCCACATTTTTTTGGGTCCTGTTGTTTCCACACGAGGTTCGAATTGTAACCATTGATGAGTTGTCCTTCTCCAGGCCTAACCCTTCATCAGGGGCATCCACGGTCCCGATGATTGATAACCCTCAGCTCGACATCGTCAACATGAGGGTTGGTTTGTGCCCACATTTGATGGGTACGTTCGATTACCTGCCTCCTTCTGGAGATGTCAAGTTGATATCGACTTCCGTCGACCAGCCTAGGGCTGAAATATTTCAAGTGTTGTCATTCCAAATGAATTACTTTAACGATCCATAGACTCTTCCTTTCCCATCATCCTCGATGGAAGGGATAGGGAATCCTGGCATGGAAATTCCCTTGTCCATGGAAGAATTTGCGTACAGTATTGTCCATCAAGCTTCGATCGACTCCGATTTGACTCTCGCACAAGAGTTAGATCCAGTTCTTGAGCCTATTTGGGCTTAAGATTCCCTCACCACTATTGATGCTTTAGACTTGGTATTTCCCTCTCATGAGGTGATTATAGATGCATCGACTAGTCCGGACAGACCTTGGGATGATCTCCATCATAGATCATATTTTCTGTCGTAGTTAACAAGAATAGAGGCAGGTGAATTTGTGTTGACTATGACTAGATACAGGTCTTTTTCTATTAATCCTCTGGCTATGCACATAATTTATGCCAAGGGTAACATGGAAACTATCACTGAAGTGATACCTATTGACATCTCCAGAACCCCTGGTGTCATGGAGAATTTTTTCGTCAGAGTAGAATTCTCCCCTGAGGAGATTTGAGTCTATACATATTTATTTAAGAAATTTTGCGACGTTTTTTCCTGGTCTTACGAGGAAGTTCCAGGAATTGATCCAAGAATTGTTGAACATGAGATAATGAATTATCCTGATACCAAGTTGGTCCGATAGAAGCTTCATCCAGTGAATCCTTGGAAAGAAGTCGCTATTAAGCTTGAAGTAGAGAAAATCCTTAGAGTTGGTTTCATCTACCTCGTACAGTTGATGCAATAGGTGTCAAATCCTGTTTTGGTTAACAAAAAATAGGGTACGATTTGTGTGTGCATGGGATTCCATGACTTGAATAAGATCTGTCCAAAGGATAATTTCTCCACCCCATTCATCGATCAAATTGTCGATGAATGCGTAGGATGTAAGGTATTTTATCTCATGGATGGTTTTTTGGGATATAACCAAATTCAGATCAATCCTACAGACCAACATAAAACAACTTTTATTTGTCCGTGGGGAACTTTTTCTTATCATAAGATGCCTTTTCGCTTGAAGAACATTGGAGCCACTTTTGCGAGCCATGTCTTTTTATTTCCACAATATTATACATATATTTGAGGCTTATATCAATGATCTAGCATCATGATCTCATTAGAGAGTTGATCACCCCACACACCTCTGACTAATCTTTGAATGATGTCGCTACTATCCAATTCGCTTGAATCCTAACAAATGTAGTTTCTGTGTGAATTCAGGTCATCTTTTAGGTTTCATAGTTTAAAAAATAGGGATCATGGTTGATCCTCTGAAATTTGAGGCAATAGTTCAGTTACCTCCCCCATGGACAGTCCCTCAACTTCAAATATTACAAGGGAAAGAAAACTTTTTACAACATTTTATCACAAACTATGTAGAGATCACTAAAGGGTTCATGCGTTTATTGAATAAGGGATTCCATTTATTTTTGGACGAAGCTGCTCAACACTCTTTCGAAGATCTGAAACACGCCATTACATCTAACCCTATGCTTCAGCCTCCCAATTATAATAAATATTTCTTATTGTACTTGGTCGCTACAGAGTCAACCACCGGTATGGTCTTGGTTCAAGAATATGATCTACTTGAAGAGCATGTGATTTATTACCTAATTTGAGGCCTGGTTGGGACAAAACTCAACTATTCTCATGTTGAGAAGCTTGCATTGGCAACAGTGCATGATATCCAACAGTTCCGTCATTATATCCTGCTTCGCAAAACCACCATCATTGCCATTGTGAATCCATTTGAATATGTGTTGACACAACGTGCCATTGGCGGCAATATGATTAGATGGATTGTTATCCTCCAGGAATTTGACTTGGATTTTGTTTATGTGAAATCCAAAAAGCCATTGGTCTTTGCAAAAATTATATTCAAACTTCCGGTAGAATCAGGTGATGTTACGCTTGAAGAATCACCTATTAAAGGAGATATTTTTCTGATCACATCTTCAGACCCTTGGTATGGAGATATACTAGTCTATCTCCAGACTTTGAAGTGTCTCACCTTTGATTCTCACGATGAGCGTCAATGAATACATCATCAGGCACAAAACTATCCCATCCTCGATGACACTTTGTATCATCGAGGTGTAGATTGTATTCTTCATCGGTGCCTTATACATGAAGAATAAGAACTCGTTATTGACTACTGCCACACTGGAGCATGTGGTGGTCATTTGTATGGGTTGAAAACAACCCAAAATATTCTACGAGTTGGTTAATTTTTGCCTACGTTAATCAAATATTGCATTGAGTCGGTCAAGAAGTGCCACCCATGTCATATCTTCTCTCGGAAGATGAGGGCACATCCTTCTCCCATGTTTCCTGTCATTACTATTGGTCCCTTCACCAATTGGGGGATTGATTTTACTACATGCCACCCAGCCTCAGCCAGGGGGCATCATTATATCATCATAGTGGTAGACTACTTTATAAAGTGGGTTGAGTCTATGCCAAAGTTTAGAAATGATGGTGAAACAATGACTCTCTTCATTTTTAACCATATAGTAGCAAGTTTTANGAACGCCTCAAAAATAATAATTTGGTACACATCATGGGGCTTATTCCCTAAAAAATATACAAAAAGTTCCCTCGACACTTAACAAGTCCATCCTTTCTAAGCTCGGGGCCTATTGGTCCTGTTGTATGAATAACAATGTTTTCCAAGCACCCGAAGAGTTGGACCAAAGTCTATTGCACCCCAACTACATGAGGCTGCATAGATGGCGGGATATCCTTGATCTTGGCCATGGGAACTGCACAAATGAGCATGGTGAAGTTATGCTCCACTCATCTCAACACTCTCTCAACCTCTTTGGTTGGAGGTCCCCCTGTGGCTTCTTGTCCTCCAGCTACTGATGGTGCTGCATCTGTTCGAGGACGTCATCTAGTCCTCGAGAAGTCTACCATGTGCATGGGACCCACATATTTAAATAGCAGATATATAGTTTTCAGATACTCTGATACACATAAAAACAATATATATAAAAAAAAACTAAAAATTAAATAACTTTAAAAACAAATGTACCTATCTCTCCTCGCTCCTCTCTAGGAGGTATNATTAGTGGCTCACCCCACAAAATATTTTACTTGGAATATTTTTTGTATGGTGGTTGATGAGGGTGCCTCGACCTGGGTGATGTCATTTTCATGTTGGAAGTCCATTGGCCAACCTGGTTTGTCTCTGTCACCTACTCTTCTTACTTATTTTAATGGTCATTCTTTCATACCACATAGAATCATCCCTTCTTTCCCTATGCAGTTAGGAGGAAATACCATGTGCATCTAATTTGAAGTGGTCGATGTGCCTCTTGACTACAACTTTTTGTTAGGAAGGAGTTGGACCTATGTAATGCATGTATTGGTTTCCACATTTTTTTGGGTCCTGTTGTTTCCACACGAGGTTCGAATTGTAACCATTGATGAGTTGTCCTTCTCCAGGCCTAACCCTTCATCAGGGGCATCCACGGTCCCGATGATTGATAACCCTCAGCTCGACATCGTCAACATGAGGGTTGGTTTGTGCCCACATTTGATGGGTACGTTCGATTACCTGCCTCCTTCTGGAGATGTCAAGTTGATATCGACTTCCGTCGACCAGCCTAGGGCTGAAATATTTCAAGTGTTGTCATTCCAAATGAATTACTTTAACGATCCATAGACTCTTCCTTTCCCATCATCCTCGATGGAAGGGATAGGGAATCCTGGCATGGAAATTCCCTTGTCCATGGAAGAATTTGCGTACAGTATTGTCCATCAAGCTTCGATCGACTCCGATTTGACTCTCGCACAAGAGTTAGATCCAGTTCTTGAGCCTATTTGGGCTTAAGATTCCCTCACCACTATTGATGCTTTAGACTTGGTATTTCCCTCTCATGAGGTGATTATAGATGCATCGACTAGTCCGGACAGACCTTGGGATGATCTCCATCATAGATCATATTTTCTGTCGTAGTTAACAAGAATAGAGGCAGGTGAATTTGTGTTGACTATGACTAGATACAGGTCTTTTTCTATTAATCCTCTGGCTATGCACATAATTTATGCCAAGGGTAACATGGAAACTATCACTGAAGTGATACCTATTGACATCTCCAGAACCCCTGGTGTCATGGAGAATTTTTTCGTCAGAGTAGAATTCTCCCCTGAGGAGATTTGAGTCTATACATATTTATTTAAGAAATTTTGCGACGTTTTTTCCTGGTCTTACGAGGAAGTTCCAGGAATTGATCCAAGAATTGTTGAACATGAGATAATGAATTATCCTGATACCAAGTTGGTCCGATAGAAGCTTCATCCAGTGAATACTTGGAAATAAGCCGCTATTAAGGTTGAAGTAGAGAAAATCCTTAGAGTTGGTTTCATCTACCCCATACAGTTGATGCAATGGGTGTCAAATCCTGTTTTGGTTAACAAAAAATAGGGTACGATTTGTGTGTGCATGGGCTTCCGTGACTTGCATAAGATCTGTCCAAAGGATAATTTCTCCACCCCATTCATCGATCAAATTGTCGATGAATGCGTAGGATGTAAGGTCTTTTATCTCATGGATGGTTTTTTGGGATATAACCAAATTCAGATCAATCCTAAAGACCAACATAAAACAACTTTTATCTGTCCGTGGGCAACTTTTTCTTATCATAAGATGCCTTTTGGCTTGAATAACGTTGGAGCCACTTTTGTGAGCCATGTCTTTTTATTTCCACAATATTATACATATATTTGAGGCTTATATCGATGATCTAGCATCATGATCTCGTTAGAGAGTTGATCACCCCACACACCTCTGACTAATCTTTGAATGATGTCGCTACTATCCAATTCGCTTGAATCCTAACAAATGTAGTTTCTGTGTGACTTCAGGTCATATTTTAGGTTTCATAGTTTAAAAAATAGGGATCATGGTTGATCCTCTGAAATTTGAGGCAATAGTTTAGTTGCCTCCCCCATGGACAGTCCCTCAACTTCAAAGATTACAAGGGAAAGAAAACTTTTTACGACATTTTATCACAAACTATGTAGAGATCACTAAAGGGTTCATGCGTTTATTGAATAAGGGAGTCCATTTCCTTTGGGACGAAGCTGCTCAGTACTCTTTCGAAGCTTTGAAACATGCCATTACATCTAACCCTCTGCTTCAGCCTCCCAATTATAATAAATATTTCTTATTGTACTTGGTCGCTACAGAGTCAACCACCGGTATGGTCTTGGTTCAAGAAGATGATCTACTTGAAGAGCATGTGATTTATTACCTGATTTGAGGCCTGGTTGGGACAAAACTCAACTATTCTCATGTTGAGAAGCTTGCATTGGCAACAGTGCATGCTATCAAGCAGTTCCTTCATTATATCCTTCTTCGCAAAACCACCATCATTGCCATTGTGAATCCATTTGAATATGTGTTGACACAACGCGTCATTGGCGGCAATATCATTAGATGGATTGTTATCCTCCAGGAATTTGACTTGGATTTTGTTTATGTGAAATCCAAAAAGCCATTGGTCTTTGCAGAAATTATATTGAAACTTCCGGTAGAATCAGGTGATGTTACGCTCGAAGAATAACCTATTAAAGGAGATATTTTTTTGATCACATCTTCAGACCCTTCATATGGAGATATACTAGTCTATATCCAAACTTTGAAGTGTCTCACCTTTGATTCTCACGATGAGCGTCAATGAATACATCATCAGGCACAAAACTATCCCATCCTCGATGACACTTTGTATCATCAAGGTGTAGATTGTATTCTTCATCGGTTCCTTATACATGAAGAAGAAGAACTTGTTCTTGACTACTGCCACACTGGAGCATGTGGTGGTCATTTGTATGGGTTGAAAACAACCCAAAATATTCTACGAGTTGGTTAATTTTGGCCTACGTTAATCAAATATTGCATTGAGTCGGTCAAGAAGTGCCACCCATGTCATATCTTCTCTCAAAAGATGAGGGCACATCCTTCTCCCATGTTTCCCATCATTACTGTTGGTCCCTTCACCAATTGGGGGATTGATTTTACTACATGCCACCCAACCTCAGCCAGGGGGCATCATTATATCATCATAGTGGTAGACTACTTTATAAAGTGGGTTGAGTCTATGCCAAAGTTTAACAATGATGGTGAAACAATGACTCTCTTCATTTTTAACCATATAGTAGCAAGTTTTATCATCCCAAGGGATATTTTCATTGACCATAGTAGTCACTTTCATAAAAAAATGATGTCCTAATTAACATCAAAGCTTGGGTTGAGGCAAGAACATTCATCACCCTACTACCCACAAGAGAATGGTCAGGTGGAAGCTGTGAATAAGTCCCTCAAGTCTATTCTCCAGCGAACGATCAATTTTTCCAAGTCAAATTGGCATTTGATGTTATACTTGGTGTTATGGGCCTACCGAACATCTATAAAGACTGCCACCAGTTTCCCACCTTTTTAACTCGTTTACAGGATGGAAGAAGTCTTGCCTATAGAGTGTTAGATATCATCTTTAAAGTTGGTAGTAGATTTATTGCCAGACACTTCATCGCTTGAGGAATGCCTGTTATATCTCAAGAAACTCAATGAGAAACCCCGTGATGCATCCTTGGCCAATAAGGCTCACAAGCAACAAGTCAAGTGTCAATATGATCTGTCTGTTATTCCTTGTATTTTCTCTGAAGGTGACCTTGTCCTGTTCTATGACCAAGATAAGGATCCCCTTGGGGCAGGCAAGTTCAAACCCATGTGGTTCAGACCTTTCATTGTGAAGGAGGTCTTAAAGAAGGGTTCTTATTTTCTGGTTGAATGTGAGGGAAATGCTTTCATGAATCCTAGAAATTGGCTATACCTCAAGAAGTATTACTCGTAGGTTGGTCGCCTGGGTGACTTCTTGTACATATGTATAGTTCTTATATAGTTAGTTTTTGTCTTTTGGTTTTATGGACGTGTCATTATTTATGTCATATGTTTCACTATGGAAGATGTAAAGTGAATCAGAGGTGTTCTTTGGATTCACGGACGACGCTAGCCAACACACTTGGAGGCTTACTTCCGCATCTTGGGTGATTTTCACGCCTTAAGGCTAGTTTCTATATTTTGGAGGTATCTTTCTAGGTGAAGCTACAAAAAATGTCTTTGAGTAAATTGCAGTGATAGAGTTGCTTCATGATGCTTTGTCACATGGTATCTCTCACCTCTGGGTCTACTTATATGCTCAACTGGTTGTGTCCCACTTAAATGGGGTTTACCGCATTTATGATCCTACTTTACACCGAAGATTCCTTAGGGTACGTCTCTTATAACATTGCTTTGATTAAATTACTTATATCCATGTTCCTAGGAGATTAAATCAAATAACAGATACTCTAGCTAATCAAGTATTAGATTGGCATGTTGCACACACATAAAAAGAAGCACACACATACACATGTACATATATTTGTAAAAATGTTATTCATAAGACATAAAATATGTAAATATATATATATATCAAAAGTATCAAAGTACACAGGTGGGTGGGAATGCCTCAAAAATAATAATTTGGTACACATCATGGGGCTTATTCCCTAAAAAATATACAAAAAGTTCCCTCGACACTTAACAGGTCCATCCTTTCTAAGCTCGGGGCCTATTGGTCCTGTTGTATTGAATAACAATGTTTTCCAAGCACCCGAAGAGTTGGACCAAAGTCTGTTGCACCCCAACTACATGAGGCTGCATAGATGGTGGGATATCCTTGATCTTGGCCATGGGAATTGCACAAATGAGCATGGTGAAGTTATGCTCCACTCATCTCAACACTCTCTCAACCTCTTTGGTTGGAGGTCCCCCTGTGGTTGCTTGTCCGCCAGCTACTGATGGTGCTGCATCTGTTCGAGGACGTCATCTAGTCCTCGATAATTCTACCAGGTGCATGGGCCCCACATATTTAAATAGCAGATACATAGTTTTCAGATACTCTGATACACATAAAAACAATATATATAAAAAAAAACTAAAAATTAAATAACTTTAAAAACAAATGTACCTATCTCTCCTCGCTCCTCTCTAGGAGGTATGAGCATGTCTGGATCCCTAGAAAAGTTGATTCTGGTGTAGGGGTATTCCTCTATCATCGGAATCAACCATTCCCACCAGCCAAAAAATGTGTTGTCGAAGGCCTCTATGGTCCTTCCTCCCCCTTGTCGTGGCAACCATGCTTCCCATCTACACATTGTTGAGAAGGAGGCTGCATGCCCCTGCACTATCTCTCTCGAACTAAGGCTGGGTACCCTCTCAAAGAAGAATGGGAAACAAATAGTATTGAACTTGAAGTTCTTGTTTCTATGCTCATGACACTCTATAAGCTGCCTCTTCATGAAAGTAAGCATGGTTTTACTCCAGTCAAAAATGTGTGCATCAAGGAACTGCATAGCACAATACATGTGTGCCCAAGAATCCTGGTGGACAACCATGGATACAGTGATCTTCCCAATGAGTAGTAAGATCACCTTCAATGATAGGTTGGTGATATTGTTGATGGGAACAACCTACTTTCTCAGTTCATGCCTCATAGTGCATACCGATGTAGTCAGCGATGTTGAAGGGCCCAGGAGGAAACATGCATAGGTTGACTGGTTCCCCTCTCTTCGAGAGGCCAGTCAGGAATTAAATGTCCTCGATCATTGGAGTCAATAAATTCCCCTCAATCATGAATGCCTATGTGTTCGGGTGCCAGTAATCCACCAAGGCATTGAAAATCCTGGGTTGTGCTCTCATAAAAGGACACTGGTAGAACTTCCATAGCCCACATTGTTTTAACGTGGAAATGGCATAAGGTTACTCATCAACCAAGACGTCAATCTCCTCGTGTTCCCTCTTCCTCCAGTGGACATACATCTTATTACATGACAACTTCAAGGGGGAGTTAGCTCTAGCATATTTCATTTCTCCATGATTTTGAGGGTGTACGTGAGTTGTCTTGGATATAGTCGTGTACATCCATGGGCATAATTTTTCTGCCCACAGATGTACACTGGTTGTCCTTGGACAACTCGCGTACATGTAGGGTTACCCTTTTTTAAGAGGGCACCCCCCCTCAGAAACTAAAAACTATGCTTAAAAGAAGAATGAAAATGCAAGAGGGATGAGTTTATACTTACTTGGTCTGAGCGGAAGTTCATTTCGTCCTCTAAAGCTCCCATAATCAACTCTTTTAGAAAAGGGGTGTTTTTTACATTTTGGTTAATTCTCAAATTGCAATGGTGAAAATGAGTTGTCAGCTTCTATTTATAGACTTTTTTAGCCCCTTTTACCACTTTTTTGAACCCTTTTGTCGTTTTTTATGGCTTGCAAATTATTTAATGAGGTTCTTGAGTTTCTTATTGGATGTTATGATGCACTTCACTTTTGGTTTGGTAACCCTTTTGGGATATGGGTCACTTTTGAAGGTCCTTTGGTAAAATTCATCTTTCCATATTTTTGCATATAAGTTAGGATTCCACCTCCACTTTCTACATATTCTTGTCTTTTCCACTTTTCCATAGGATCGATCCCACCAAAGTGTGACACGAAACCATATTTGTTGTTTTAGAAGTGTCATGATTAGATGGTAGAGCCCACCTTTACATGGATTCCCTAGATAGATCCTTGTTCCATTTTGGCGTCTATGCTGTCTATTATGACTTTAGGCTCAGGAGTCCTTGTTAGTCCTTTCATGATTACGAGTTTGAGCCTCATTCTTCTAATACACCATCACTCTTTTCCTCACCCTCGACACTCCCATAATGAGCATGCTTTGTTGTCTTTCAATCTCGCTTTGAGATCCAAAAACAACATCCGACGAGACTACATTTATGCTTTTCAATCTTGTCTAGATTAACTGAGAAAAGTAACCTCCTGGAGTCTCCTTTAAGCCTTTTTCAGACTCTCTAAACATGAAAATATTGTCGAGCGATATTGTTGTCCTTCATGCTTGCCAGACTAAAACTTGAAGTCACGTCCGTCTAGCGGTAGTTTACCCCTTTTCTAGTCCGGATGGTCATTTTTACGAACAAAGGTATACTCTAGGAGATTTGGTTCACTAGAAGAGTATTCTCAGGTATAAGTTTAACCCTTTTTCAGGCTTGAGGGACTAAATTTATGAAAAAGGAACCCCCATAGCATCCATAGTTAATCTCTTTTCAGACTCCCTAAAATTGAAAAGATTATCAAATGACCTTGTCCCTTCACACTCATTAAATTGGTCTAGAATAACATCCCCCATGGAGTCCATAGTTAAGCTCTTTTCAGACTCCTTAAAATTGAAAAGATCGTTGAGTGAGCTTGTTCCTTCATACTCATTAAATTGTTACAGAAGAACATCTACTGGCATGAGTTTACCCCTTTTTCGGCCTGTGGATTAAGAAGGAAAAAGGTACACCTCAGGAGATTCATCTCGCTAGGAGAGTTCTCCTCAGTAAAGTTTATACTTTTTTGAGCTAAGGAGACTAAATCCAAAAAAAGGTTGTGAGTCCACAGTTAAGCTCTTTTTAGAATCCCTAAAATTGAAAAGATTGTTAAGTGATATTGTCTTTGTCACACTCGTTAAAATGGTTTTTAATAAATGTCTTTTCGGTGCTAGTTTATCCCTTTTTTGAACCGATTAGACTATTTTTGAAAAAAGGTACCCCAATGGAGTCTTCTTTTACGTTTTTTCAAACTCTCTAAATGTGAAAAAAACTACCAAGCTTACCTTCTCTGGGATTGTAAAAGATACATTAAAGGGGGTTTCATTATGTCTTGCTAATCACATTTGCATCTTTGCATCTTTGGCCTAATTCTGGATCCATGTTTCTCTCAACTAAATCTTTGAAGCATGGCTTATATGCAAGCCTTGTAGCACTTTGCCTCTACGACCTAACACTATGACCCATGAAGGAATTTTTCCCGAGTGTCCTTTTCCTGCACATGTCTCCTTGCTCTAAGAATTAGTGTGTTCCTTGTGCTTGGAACTAGTATGCTTGCTACACTCGTTCCTCCTTTGTAACGTAGCATTATTTTATTCTTTTTCAAGCTCTTTAAAAAATTGAAAAAGACAAAAAAATTAAAAAAACCCAAAAAGAGGGGACGGGAAATATATATTCTTTTTTGGTAGTAAAATGAGTCTCCCTTGGACAAATCACATCCTTCTATTTGTTCATCAAGATTTGGGATCTAATATGACCTTAGGAAGTTGTTATCACTACATAGAGTTGTGTCCTCCTCCATTTGGTTAATCTTCCAAACACATGGAGATTTTGCATTGCCTCCTACATTGTGAACTTATGTCAATGTCATGTTGCCTGAGTCTGATTATATTTCATGCTATTGTACAAGGGAATTTTCACCCAACCTGAGTCAACCTTTCTACAGTTTGTCTCTTTCCCTGATGCCTGACCATCCCGAAAGTCCAATCAATTCCTTGTTCGAAATCAATGAAGTTCTTTTTCTGATCACCGAGATCCTCTTGTATTTTCTTGACGAGCTGTCGAAGACCTATGTGTAGTGAAGTCATACACTCACATTACACTCCTACCTAATTTTTGAATATCTTGAAGTTGTTGCTCGATCTCTGAAGCCCTCAGCTCCAACCATCAGGCGTCGTTGGCTTCTTAAAGATGGATACTATACTTGTATATCTTAGATTTCGAGATGTAGATCCACTGTGTATTTCTCATGGATAAAATTTATATAGTTATATTACATAGATATGCAATGTATTTTACTGGAAACCATGATTCAGTTCATCCCAAGCATGGGTATGCTAGCCTGAGAGAGACAATTGTTATTTTTGTAGATGGAACCTCCTTAACTCTGCTCTCGGGCTCACTCGTTTCATACATTGGTGAAGATTTTGTAATGTATTCTAGCCACCAAATGCTCTTCTAACCTAACACATTAGGGGGCATCTATTATAACCCTAAAATTATCTACATATCCATACATGGTAGTTGGCTCTCTTACTTGCATTTTTTGCCAATCCATCACTGAGTTGCTCTTCTTAAAAAATCATTTTTTGAAGATGTACATTCCCTGCACCAATATTGATCACATACATACACTTTTTGTACCACTATAGACCATGTATGTATGCATGCTACACCACTGCATCCCGTGTATACTTGCAAAATTTGCAAAAATTAAAAGTTGCAAGGAATTCATTGAGATTACCGACTATTGGGTAGTTTCCCAACTAATCCACCGCCTATAGCCCGTCACCCAATCGAATAAACATCCTTTTGTCATATAAAAGGAGGTGTTGGGGTCTCACTCCACATCCTGACATAAGAATAGTGAAAATCTTCCCATTTCACATCCCCTCCTTGCCCCAAGCATTTGCAACCATTTTGTGAGAATTACCTCATAATTCCTCATTTTTTCCCTTTTTCCTCCATCAGAACCCATTCCATTTCCCAAGAAGAAGGTTGAGAGGAGAAAGATACACAGAGGTTCACTTGGAGCTTGGTGAAGAGGAGCTCGGACCAGGTTCGTGGAGCAGTAGCCAGAACTGGTTGTAAGTAATCATTGTGTTATCAATAAAAGAAGTAATTTTCCTGTCCCAAAACATGATGTGTCAAATGTTTGCATTTTATTTATGTTTTTATTCTAACATCTAACCCTTTATTTATATATGAAATGCATTCTTGTATTTTTCTGTTTATCTGTCTTTGAATGCAGGCCATCCTTGGGAGGCAGTTTGCAGTCAACGAAGCTATCAAGCACGAGAGGATCATCACTGGATGCAGAGTAGAGGTACAATTACCTGATCCTTCTCTTTTTTATTTTCATGTATGAGTATGGGATATGTTTCGGGTAGTTAGAAAAGTAGGAGACTTTTAAATGGTTATTGATCCGCCTACATTGTAAACCCTGGTGTAGCCATAAAAGGTTTTTTCTCATTAGCAGTACTCTTCTTGAGTCACTATTTGTTGCGCCCTAGATATGATCATTTTTATGACAAATATTATACACTTTTGCAACATGTACATATGCGTTTTTTATCTTTTAAAGGAGTTTTTTTAAGAATTTTATGATAAAATGGTATGATTGCCATAAGGTACATGTAATTCATGTTTAATGATTGTATCAAGTATAATTCATCATGTTTTATGATTTCCAAGAGATAATTCATGTTTTTTTGGTGTTACAGGGAAAAACCGCACTACGCTTCTAGTTCTGACACTTGATCCGACACTCATTCCGGCACTCATTTCGGCACTCGATTCGACACTCTGTCTAGCACTGCGTCTTGCATAAAAATGCAGGGTGACTTGGCGATTAAGGTATTGGTGTCCAGTGTTGGGAAAATCGAGCACATGGGTTTTGTTTATCATTATCCCCTCCAGCTACTGAGCTCCAGGCAACTCAGTTTCAGTTGTCCAAAGATGGCAATTATTGGCTCTCTCTGTTTTATCAGTTAGGGCATCATTTATTGTAATTTGCCAAATTTAGAAGTGGTTTGACCCTCCTGTGGTCGACCACTTGGTATGTAAGCTTATAAATACCACTAGGATGGCCAGGCATAAGTTAAGCATCAGATACATCAGTGTGATAGGAACAAATACGTTTTTCTCTGTTTTGATATTTTACATTGCCAGAATTATGCCAAAACTGCGTTTTCAAGTTTTAATGGTGAATTCGTCTTGTTAAGCTCGTGGTGTTCTCTTAGAGAGTGACCACGACTTGCTAGGGGGGGCACCAACAGTATAGTAACTTTCTTCATGTTTACTTATGCATTTCTTAATTTAATTGCTCTTTTTATTTTCTGTACATGCATGTTTTTTTTATTGTGTTAACTAGTTTGTTGTAGTTTAATTGTTTTAATTGTTTTGGAGGTTAGAATGATGAGATGTGTTAGCATGCATTGATTTTGTAGATTAGGAATAGACTTGCAAGTCTCTATACTAACCCCATGTGCAATTAGATGTTAGATTATGCTTTGATTTATGATTTTATAGTTAAGTTTAAAATAGAGTTTTAATTAGAATAAAATAGAGTTTTAATTTGGGTTTTCTTTGACAGGGATTTGATGGATGGATAGAGTTAATTCCAGTTTTTAGTTATAGCTTGTTTACTTCAGTTTTATATAGATTTCATTTACATAGTTGTTGGTTAATATAGATTGTTAATTTACTTTTCAATATCATAGTTTAATTTCTATTTTTAATTATTTACTTATTGCAGTTTGAATGGTTAAGAGTAGACATAGCATAGTTTTATTTTACACAATTTCCTTTCATAGATTAAAATGCAATTATGCTTCTTAGTTAATGGTTGAATCTAGTTTTTCTTACATAGTGTAGAAGTATAATGACGATCTCCTTATGTTGTTGATGGTTCATACATGAATATGCAGGGTATTTAACATTATTTTTGTCATGGCTAAATTCTCATTGGATTGTTTAATCCATACCTTTCATTTTGCCATTGCGATTAGTGTTGATCTTATACCATTGGAATTGTC
>JZKD02S1695141.1:35239-50498 GCA_000966675.3 Picea glauca | reverse complement strand
TTTGAAATATTTCACTTGCATTTTAGTTTCCTAGTTTAGTTGATTTTGGGAATATCTTCCCAGATTATGTAAAATAGTTTGATATTATCCACAGGGAGGTTTTACCCTGTGGAGAAATTTATATATACTTATTATTTTTGTAATAATTTTCATCCTCATTCATGGGAAAACAAGGATATGGAATTTTAATACAGACTGAGGCAGAATTTGGTGTTTTGTTACAGCTTTAGCTTCTCATTATATCAATATTTTGTTTCATGTTATGTGTATCAATTTGTATCTGGTTAATGACTACTTTAGCTATCTTAATCATATGAAAATGATATAATTTAATCATTGTAATCCATATTTGATTTCTTCCGAGTATTTAAAAGACATAGCAATTGTTTAATTCAGTTTATGAATGGCAGATTTCTCTTCTTCATAGGTTGAATTATTAAGTATAAATTTTTGCATAACAGGTTTCCCTTATTGCAGAGATTTATAAATCATAAAATTGTTATGATTTTTTATGTCTTGTTTGTCCTGTAAACCAAGTCAAAGAGCAGCACAACCTATCGTTTATGAGAAGCTTATGGACTAACCGGTGTGAGTTTCCTTCCTCCGACCAGCTTTGCAGTCATCATACACAGGGCAGACTTTGAGCGTTTCCAGGTCAGTTTTTCATTTGTTTGTTTAGATATATGTGTTTAGTATATTATATTGTATAATTTCAGTAAATTAGATCGTTTAATTTCAGTAATTTTTATTTCTTATTCATAAAATATAAAAAATCAAAAAGATTCATGGCTGTCTTAGGGCAGAAAGAAAATGAGTTTTACAGGTTTTATTCAAATCTGTTACTTGTAGATATTGTATATTTGTGGATAAGTTGTAGTATAACAAGTAGTTAGACGACTAATTATTGGAGTTAGTATAATAATAATTAGTAGATTATACGTAATAGTTAGAGTAGTTTATATTTAGTTTTAGTTTCATTTAGTAGTTTCTTTTAAGTAGATTAGTGTACTAGTTTATTTTATTAGTTTTAGTTAGTTTTAGTTGTATTAGTTTATTTTATTAGTTTTAGTTAGATTAGTTTATTTTATTAGTTTTAGTTAGTTTTAGTTAGATTAGTTTGTTTTATTAGTTTTAGTTATTTTAGTTAGTTTTAGTTTGTTAATTAGTTTAGGTTAGATTTCTCTTTGTTTCTCTTAGGACCTCAGAGCGGCCAACGGAGCCGTTAAACCCATCAGGGTGGTTCATTCCAAACGGCTTGGGTTATTTAGACAACCCCGGACCGGTTCCACTCTCTCAATTGACGGACGGAAAATTTCGCCTGTCAACAGGTTGACAATTTAATTAAGGGTGTTTAAGTGTCTTTTTAGTGCATATAGAACACCCATCATTTTTGTGGTTGTTGTCAGGGACTTGTCTCAAGGTAAGAAGTAGTTAGGAATTAGATCATTTCTAGACCTTAGCATTAGTTTGGTGGCGGGGGAACTTTAAGACGAGAGGTAAGAACCTACGCTTTGGCTATAGAAGGTTCCCCCAAACCCAATGGTAGTTTTTCTTTTTGTTTTTATTTTTCATGAATAGACCTAGGAATCGAATGGTAGATTTTTGTTTTTGTTTTTTCTTTCTTTCATGAATAGTCCTAGAGACCCACAAGGTAGATACATTAAATCAAAATCATACCTTTCAACTAAGGTTCCTTCTGATCTCTTTACAGGAAGGAACGTTCCTCTTATAAAATCCGTAGATCGATACCGAAATACAGGAGCTAGCTCAACTCAAAGAGATAAAATAGTCTCTAAAGAGACTAATACAAGGAGCACTATAGAACAAGAAATTGAAGCATCAATCATATTGGGATAGGAGGCAAGACCACTTGAGTCTTCCACAGAACCAAACAATACAACCTTTTCTTTTACACCACCACCAGGGGACCCTAACTTTAAGGATATCATAGACCCTAAACATGTGAATATTTTGTTTGGTAGTTCAACCAATGTAGTTAGCTCTCAAATTGACACATAAACTTTGGTACCGATAGTCTCAACCAGCTCGAGTAGAGTCTGAGATATCTAATCCATAGTAAGACCTTTCCATCAAAGGGAAACCTTGTTTTCTTCAAAGGTAAAACCACCTAGGTACTCTCGTTTTGGAAACCAAGACAATATGGATGATCAGGAGGACCATAACAATGTAAGACATGGGGAGGAAGAAGAAACTGGAAACCAAACCGAAACTACTTTCGGGTTTCTGATTTTAGACACCACTCCAAATGTCAACATGAAGGATATTCCTCTCTCATCACTACCTACATTTTATGGTAAAAACAATGAATATCCAGACACCTTCCTATTTGAATTTGACATCTTGTGTAGGAGCTACAACTACGTACAAGATGCCCAGAAATTAAAACTCTTTCTTGCCACCCTCAAAGACTCTGCACTAAGATGGTTCATGGGGTTGGGAGAATCCAGTATTAGGTCTTAGGAAACCATGAAAGACATATTTCTCAAGAGGTACCAAGACTATTGCAATACCAAAGAGTCTCGTAATGACATATTTAAAATCCAACAATTAGAAGATGAGACCCTCGAAGATTATATGGAAAGATTTGGTTATATCTCCTAGAATTCAAGCTACCATGACCTCCTAGAGGATGCAATTACGGCTCTTTTCCTTAAGGGAATCTCAGAAGAATATCTAGAGATGCTTAACCTGATGGCATCAAGTGACATATCTCATAAACCATCTATTGAAATATGTGAAATGTGTAAAAATTAGTAAAGGAGTAGAGCCAAAACATGAAAGAATGTTTAGGACCCTTATAATAGAAATTTAAAACCAGTTAGTTTAGGTGGTATTATGAGAGCATAGATAGGGAACCATTTAGAAATATTTAAGACTGACATATTAAGCACAATAGGTTCCCAGTTGGATACCCTTAAAATTAAAGATAAACAGGAGGAGGAGAATGTAGCAATGATAATATATTGCCCAAGATGCAGGAGGAAGCATTCCTCAAGGGAATGCCCATTAGACAACATTTTAGTTTGTGGCTTCTGTACAAAAGACCATGTGACTGAAAAATATCCATCATTGCCTGGTTTATTAGCAATCTATAAGAGTGGAGATCCTAGGGAGTCTTCTTATGCACCCAAGAGGCCATGGAAGCCTAGGAATCAACCCACATACCTGGATCTACAGTCTCAAGTTCCACCCTATTATCAACAACAATAGTGGAACTCACTAGGTTGGTAAAACTGGTCTACTCAATACCAACATTCTTGAATTCAAGGATGGAGGGGAGGACACAACCAAGGAAACCCTCAAGCTCCACCTATCCCTATGTCCAACCATCCTTATCCTCAGTTCCCACTGAACACTTCACAGCTTTTGCCAGGTTTTGTTCCACCACCGTTACCTCCTATTCCACAACAACAACCCCTACAATTTCAAAATGAAAGCTCCCTGAGACTGACACTATTACCGGCACAAACAGTGCCAAACCCTAATAATAATCCCCCTCAATCTCTTAACAATGTTGATATGTAGACCTTCCAAACATATGTTATTACTCCTGTTTCATTACAGTAAATTCAATTAAGATCGGGAAAAGTTCTAGATAGGCAGAGACCTTTAGTAGTCATCCAGGAAGAAGAAGAAGAAGAAGAAACCATCAAACAACCCATGGATGAAACTAGGTCGGAAGATTTTATTATCCCGAAGAACCAAGAACCCGAGCTTCCCCAAAATTAACCTTTACAAATTATGAAGGTCCCTCCTTATCCAGACCGATTGGTAATCAAGAAACCTACTACCCGACCGAAATTTGACATTTTGAATGAATTGAAAAATATTTGTGTCAAGATTCCCTTGCTAGAATCCATTAAAGACATTCCAATCTACAGTAAGGTAGTTAAGGAATTATGTATCAAGAAGCCATGTAGGAAGCAAAAGGACCCTCCTACAGTACATTTGGTAGGAGGAATTTCTGAGTACATATCAGAGCAACCAAAACTAGCAAAATATGGGAATCCAAGGAACCTTGTAGTGACCATAACCATTAATGAGGTCTCCATTGGAAACACTCTCATCGATCTATGGGTCAGCCATCAATGTTATGACCGCTACTACCTTGGAAAAATTATAGTTACAACCTCTTCGTCGACCTACCCCAACCATTTTGGAATTAGCAGATAAGACTAGGGTTATACCTGAAGGAATTTTAGATGATATCATGGTTACTTTAGTGTCATGGGAGTACCCAATAGATTTCCTGGCCATTCATTCAAAGGATCCTGCCAGAGGCCATCCCATTATTTTGGGAAGACCTTGGCTATCCACAACCAATGCATTTATTGGCTATAGAGAAGGAGAAATGACCATCTCAAATGGTCTCTCTACCCAGAATCTCACCATTTACTCTCTAGCTCAACCTATTATGGAGAATCTATGGTGGTTTGAATTTCCATACAAGAATGACGACTAGGAAGAACCTGTATTTCCTAGTGACCATGCAAGGGCATTTCAGGAGCATACACCAAAAAATGTACTAAGCCAGTTTATTTCTGCTATCACATGTGTGGATTTTCCATAGTCTTTTCCCCAATTTGAGTATATGTTTGGGGAAGAATTTCAAGAACAATTAGACCCATCCATTTTGTCTTCGACATATTTTATTTTCGAAATAGATGAGTCAGCCATGTATTATACTATTCCCTACGAGATTAGTCCAAGGATATGTTTACATATAAACTCTGGGCTAGATACAGACCAACATAAACAATTAGTAGATATCCTTAAAGAAAAAACATGAGCATTTTTCTAGAAATACACTGACATGAAGGGTATACACCTTGACACATGCATCCATCACATATATACCCAGGGGGAAGTAACACCTATTAGGCAACCCCAGAGAAGGATGAACCCAACACTCGAAGACATAGTAAAGGAGGAAATCCAAAAGTTGTTAAATGTCATATTTATCTATCCCATCTCCGACAGTAAGTGGGTATCCTCGCTTGTAGTAGTTCCAAAGAAAGTGACTGGGAAATGGAGAATTTTTGTGGATTTTCGAGAACTCAATAAAGACACTTTGAAAGACTACTTTCCTCTCCCTTTCATTGACCAAGTTCTAGATACCTTGTCTGGAAAGAAGTATTTCTCCTTTCTAGATGGGTACAATGGGTACAAACAGATTCTTATAGAACCCGAGGACTAGAACAAGACTACCTTTACTTTCCCTTGGGGCACCTATGCCTATAGGGTCTTGCCATTTGGATTGTGTAACACTCCTGCCACATTTCAACGAGCATTACTAGGGATATTTTCTGATCTTATTCATGATTGTGTGGAGGTCTACATGGATGAATTCACAGTCTATGGAAACACTTACCAAGAAGCCTTAGAAAAATTAGAAAAAGTCTTCATCAGATGCCAGGAAATGAACCTATCTCTATGTCATGAAAAATGCAAAATGTTGCTAACTAAAGGAGTGGTTCTAGGACATCATGTGTCATCTGAAGGGATAAAAGTCGATCCTGCAAAGATTGAGGTCATTGTTATACTTCCACCCCCCAAGGCTCAGAAAGAGGTGAGAATATTTCTCAGACATGCCTGATATTCCCAGCAGTTTATTGAAAATTTTACAAAGATTGTTGCACCTATGTTTGGATTATTTATAAAAGATGTTGATTTTGTTTAGACTGAGCAATGTCAAATTGTCTTCGAAACCCTGAAAGCTAAGATGTCTGTAGCACCAGTTCTTAGAGGGCCCAATTGGACTCTCCCATTTCATATATCCAATAATTCCTTCAACACCGCAATAGGAGGGGTATTAGGGCAGAAAGAGGACCAACAGTCCTATGTCATTTATTTTGTAAGAAAGAACTTGTCCCCTACCAAGTTAAACTACAAATCACCAAGAAGGAATTCTTGGACGTTGTTCATGCTATGAACAAGTTTCATCATTACATTACAGGTTATGAAGTATTTGTACATACCGATCATTCTGTCATTAGATTCCTCATGAATAAACCTATAACTAATAGTCGAGTGACTATGTGGCTTTTTTTATTGCAAGAATTTAATATCACTATGCTTGATCGACCTGGAAAGGATAATGTAGTAGATGACTTTATTTCTCGAATAAAAAATGAGGATGATGATATCCTTGTATATGATAGTTTCCTAGACAAGAACCTCTTTTCCCTTTATGTTAATACCCCATGGTTTGCAAATATGGAAAACGATCTAGCCACTAGGAAGTTACCATCTCATTTGTCACCTCATGAAAAGAGGAAAATTATTACACAGAGTTCTAATTACTCTTGGGTTGGTCATGATCTTTTTTGCACAAGTCTTGATTTGATTATTCGTAGATGTGTCTNTGGATTTTCCATAGTCTTTTCCCCAATTTGAGTACATGTTTGGGGAAGAATTTCAAGAACAATTAGACCCATCCATTTTGTCTTCGACATATTTTATTTTCGAAATAGATGAGTCAACCATGTATTATACTATTCCCTACGAGATTAGTCCAAGTATATGTTTACATATAAACTCTGGGCTAGATACAGACCAACATAAACAATTAGTAGATATCCTTAAAGAAAAAACATGAGCATTTTTCTAGAAATACACTGACATGAAGGGTATACACCTTGACACATGCATCCATCACATATATACCCAGGGGGAAGTAACACCTATTAGGCAACCCCAGAGAAGGATGAACCCAACACTCGAAGACATAGTAAAGGAGGAAATCCAAAAGTTGTTAAATGTCATATTTATCTATCCCATCTCCGACAGTAAGTGGGTATCCTCGCTTGTAGTAGTTCCAAAGAAAGTGACTGGGAAATGGAGAATTTTTGTGGATTTTCGAGAACTCAATAAAGACACTTTGAAAGACTACTTTCCTCTCCCTTTCATTGACCAAGTTCTAGATACCTTGTCTGGAAAGAAGTATTTATCCTTTCTAGATGGGTACAATGGGTACAACCAGATTCTTATAGCACCTGAGGTCTAGAACAAGACTACCTTTACTTTCCCTTGGGGCACCTATGCCTATAGGGTCTTACCATTCGGATTGTGTAACACTCATGCCACATTTCAACGAGCATTACTAGGGATATTTTCTAATCTTATTCATGATTGTGTGGAGGTCTACATAGATGAATTCACAATCTATGGAAACACTTAACAAGAAGCCTTAGAAAAATTAGAAAAAGTCTTCATCAGATGCCAGGAAATGAACCTATCTCTATGTCATGAAAAATCCAAAATGTTGCTAACTAAAGGAGTGGTTCTAGGACATCATGTGTCATCTGAAGGGATAAAATTCGATCCTGCAAAGATTGAGGTCATTGTTATACTTCCACCCCCCAAGGCTCAGAAAGAGGTGAGAAGATTTCTCAGACATGCCTGATATTACCAGAAGTTTATTGAAAATTTTACAAAGATTGTTGCACCTATGTTTCGATTATTCATAAAAGATCTCACTTTTGTTTGGCCTGAGCAATGTCAACTTGTACTCGAAACCCTGAAAGCTAAGATGTCTGTAGCACCAGTTGTTAGAGGGCCCAATTGGACTCTCCCATTTCATATATCCACTGATTCCTTCAACACCGCAATAGGAGGGGTATTAGGGCAGAAAGAGGACCAACAGTCCTATGCCATTTATTTTGTAAGAAAGAACTTGTCCCCTGCCAAGTTAAACTAGAAATCACCGAGAAGGAATTCTTGGATGTTGTTCATGCTATGAACAAGTTTCATCATTACATTACAGGTTATGAAGTATTTGTACATACCGATCATTCTGTCATTAGATTCCTCATGAATAAACCTATAACTAATAGTCGAGTGACTATGTGGCTTTTTTTATTGCAAGAATTTAATATCACTATGCTTGACCGACCTGGAAAGGATAATGTAGTAGATGACTTTATTTCTCGAATAAAAAATGAGGATGATGATATCCTTGTATATGATAGTTTCCTAGACAAGAACCTCTTTTCCCTTTTTGTCAATACCCCATGGTTTGCAAATATGGAAAACGATCTGGCCACTAGGAAGTTACCGTCTCATTTGTCACCTCATGAAAAGAGGAAAATTATTACACAGAGTTCTAATTACTCTTGGGTTGGTCATGATCTTTTTTGCACAAGTCTTGATTTGATTATTCGTAGATGTGTCTRAGAGGATGAGGTAMYTKATATACTACAAAGTTGTCATGATGGACCATGTGGTGGCCATTTTTCTGACAAACGTACAACATATAAGGTGTTACATYCAGGTTACTATTGGCCTAGCATTTTCAAATATGCTGCYGAATATGTGAGAAGTTGTGATAGTTGCCAAAGGATAGGAAGACCTACGTCATCTAAGGAAATGCCTTTGCAGGCCCAAGTTATGATAGAACCCTTCGAAAAATGGGCCCTCGACTTTGTAGGACCAATTTCACCCATGTCCCATAGGAAGAAGTATATTTTGGTTTGTACAGACTATGTCACCAAATGGGTAGAAGCAAAAGCCCTATTCAGGGCTACAATGAAGTCTGTTGTTGAATTTATCTATGAATACATATTTTCCCACTTCGGTGTCCCTCATGAAATTATTACCGACCAAGGCACTCAATTCACTTCCAAGATGATGAAAGAGCTAATAGAGAAATATGGGATTAAACACCATAAATATTCTCCATACCACCCATAAGCCAATGGTCAGGTAGAATCCAAAAACAAATTTTTGGAAGCCATCTTGACCAAGATTGTTCAGTTACATCACCAGGATTGGGATGATAGGCTCCCAGAGGCTTTGTGGGCATATCATACTACCTAGAGAAATACCATTGGGCATACCCCTTATGAGATAGTGTATGGGAAACAAGTACTTTTACCTATAGAATTCCAAGTAAGGACCTTCCGTATTGCCATAGAATTAGGATTGAACCTGGATGAGGCTCAGAAGCAACGAGACCTACAACTAAATGAACTGGATGAAATTAGGAAAGATGCCATCCAATGAATAATATTAGTCCAAAACTAGAGGAGCAAGTGGCATGACAAGTTTATTAAGAAGAAACACTTCCAAACTAGTGATTGGGTGTTGTTGTTTGATTCCCGATTCAAAACCTTCAAAGGAAAACTCACCACTCGGTGGTTGGGCCCTTACGAGGTAGACACTATATATGAAAATGGAGCTATAAAAATTAAAGCAATTGGTGATGGACAAGTCTCCTTTGTGGTAAATGGACACTGACTTAAGTTTTATCATAAGCCCATTTCCAGAGAAGATTTTCTACAGGTCATGTCAACTGAAAAGGCATTGGCCTTAGTAGATGGGGAAGTCCCCCCTTGTTCTTGAAATTTTTTATGAATTTTCTACTGTATATATGTAAATAGTTTTTGAATTTTGTTAATAAGGTAACTCCAGAGGTTTCTGTAAGTAATTATTTCACCGGAGTACACAGTTTCAAGGATCTTTCTTCAAAACATTGTTATACTTGAATTTTGTGTCTGCTAAAGCATCAACTGAATATTGACATAATGTAATTAGCCATATTTTTGCAAAATTCTCATATTTTGGCATTCTAAAGTAGTTTCTCTTGAAACTCTTCACCACTGTATAAGGAAGTGATACCATAAATATCAAGTCTAGAGGTCTCTCGTACAGTTTTTCCAAGAAACCTGATTAAGTGAGTCAAGGGTCTTTATCAAAGAGTAACAAGGAAGTCTAATTAGCGGTTAGTCATGGAAACATCACAATAACTACAAGGAAGAAAGTAAGTTGAGCCTAGAGATACCTTTCTATTATTTCTCAATGGTACCATCCACTACACACTAAATAGCTTGATTATATCATATATTTAGATAGTCCACATCCACTTAAGTACCCCTTACATAAGGAAAATCACTAAGAAATATAACGGAAAGTTATCCTCTAACATAAATACCATCCCAATTGAAAACAAAAGAGGAAATAAAAAGGTGTTTTCAGAGTTGTTCCCCCATATTCTTGCATAATAAATATTATATTAAAATCTTAAAAGATGGAGGGCCAATCTCTGAGGGTTTAAGAGGCTAACCTGTTGGGATACTGAATAGGTCTGCTGGCAGCGGGTACAGGCCTATGGTATGACTAGGTAAACCCGTTGGAGTACTAAACAAGCTTGATGGTAGCGGGGAATTCTACCTAGCGAGGATGGTAATATGATGAAAATAAATCGTAAAATTAAACTTGTCTCGATGTACGATATTACTTGTAGACAAATATGACATGGAGTATGTGTGGTTAAGCTAAGGTTAATGAATCTCATAAACTTTGCATTGGGAAATAACTCTAAGACTATATTGAAACTCTCTTGCCTACCTTTTCTTATCTATATATAGTATCTCTTATCCTATAGGTGGGGCCATCTTCTAACTGTCTCGTCAAACCAAGCTGTGAAATTTGATATTTACATTTGACATACTATAAATCTTCGGCTATTGGGGGATATTGACTAGTTTCCTATATAAGTGTCACAATACTTAGGTGTGGGGGAGGGGTTCATGAGATGAAAAATGATCATTTACTAGAGAAGTAGATCTTTGCAAGAATTTTCGTATTATTTATATGATACAGGTTATTACAGTGATAGTCATGTTACTTTTGAAATGCTTAACTCCTGTGTGCTATAAATTACCTAACAAACTACTTTTTATTGGTTACTTAACAAACCACTCTTTATCGGTTTATCATTTTATCAGAAGATGCATATTGTAGGTTTGACAATACATTTTATGCTTGCTATAACTTGTTCATTATAGGTTTCTGACATTATATGTCATATGCAAGAAGATTGAGTGAGCATGAAGCATCTTGCCTCTCCTGATTAACTATTGTGACTATCAAACACACTTCAAGGTTGCAGGCTATCCACTATAAGAGGTGAAAATGCACTTAACACAGAGGTACCAGATGAAGTACCGTATGAGGTGCCATATGAGATTTCGTTTGAGGTACCATATGAGATGTTGTTTGAGGTGCCAAATGAAGTGCCATACACACCAGTAGTTGTCCTAGATTCTAGGTAACCAGAACTCAATCACTCAATTGAATTGGTCACAGACATTGATTAAATATGCTTCATATTTTAATGATCAAATGTCCAAGTCAAAATACTTGGACATTGTTCTAACCATGAACTACTACATTTCCCCAAAGCTTGCCATCAAATTCAAATTTCCCACACATGGCAGCTCATGTGCACATGTGTCCAACATATTCCACCTTAAGTGCATCCAAAATTGGGCTGGGTACTCTATTATCTCATTTTCCCTTGCCATTTTCTCTCCTCTACGTTAAGAAATCACGCCCAACCTCTGCCATCTCATCCTCTGTCCAAAATGCATTCGGACTATGCTCAATCTGTGTCACTTCTTGGCTCGATTACACCCTTTCTTGGTGAATTACGCCTCTATAATAATGCCCAGGAGATACGAACCCTCCTCCTATGTAGAATTCTTTGCCATTCCCAAATTTGCATAGTGCAGAGAAGTGTTTTTGCGCGTTGGCTGGGGGGCATTTCTGTCTAGCTTGCAGGGCCACGATGGAGACCTCCCTATGAAATTTGAAGTTGGTTTCGATGGTAAGACAACACATGTAGGGTCTCTTACCTTTGAAGTCACAGAAGAGTCCATTGTTGTTACGACAAATCTCCCAAAAATGGGAGATAGATGGTTCAAAAACCACCAATTTCCATGCTCAAGTTACAACAGGGTGTTTAAGCCTGAATTCGAGAGAATTTAAGGAGAAAAAGGGTATGATAAGGAGTGGATAAAGGCAGAATTGGTCAATCCCCTCATTGTCATCACAAGTTTGATTACATGTGAAGGTAGATACTCTACTTTCAAAGCTTGTCATTTTATATTGCTAGCTCATTTTCTATTCAACAAACCCTTGAAATTTCCCTTCTATTTTCTCAAAATCTTGGAGAAGATGTCCTCTTGAGTGAGGAAAAATGTGATGAACCCCCACAATAGTTTCTTCCACCATGGCTTGATCAAAATCCTCATTCTTGCCGAACTATAGAAATAGGGGAAAAATTGGGATACCTTTATCTACCAATTTGCAAACCCTCACTTGACAGTTAAGACCAGCAAAAAGCCACTTAGCCTAAAAACTATCTCTCCATCCAAGCCTCGCTCTCCAAGAACTTCAAACACCTTTGCACAAACCCTCTCTTTGCTGGAACAATACCAAAAGCTTGTTGATATCCCTACTTCTTCATCGAGTAAAATGATAAAGAGAAAAGACCAAAAGAAGCCTATTGTTAACCCTCAAATGCCTTCACTCTCTCTTGATCCTACACCCAAAAATCCCCAAGAAGTAATGCAACAAGACTTTCCCATCATTCCCACAAATAAGAGGGGAGCCAATCGATTTGGTAAAGGACCCTTTTGGAAGAGTATCCGAAGCACAAGATCCAAGACTTATGAAAAACCTCCACCTGCTTCGGACCCTATCCAAGGGTCCTTCGACCCTGAGAGCTCTCATAAGAAACTTAGGGAAGTATTTGCAGATGGATTAGAGCCACTAAGGAAAACAAAATCAGAACCTACCTCACCTTACCAATCTCCCATCACTCCTACTTCACCCATGCCCAACCTGGATTCTAAAACTAATAGATTTTCCACATCCCTCAAAGGATCTAACCCTTCCTTGGAGATCACTAATTCTTCCCCAACCATAGAGGATCTATAAAAGGATAACCATCGAATTCTCCAATAGTTGGAGGAAAGGAAGAAAATAGATAAAAACCTTCATCATGACAATGAAATTCTTCAAACAAAAGTTAACTCTCTTCAACAATTGGTCGATGAAATGACCAAATCTAACCGCAATCTCAAAGCATAGCTGAAGCAACAAAAAAGGCACAAGGCTAAGTCTTCATAGCAAGAAGGAGAGGCTTCCAAAGCTGATCCTCCTTAGCAAGCCTAGTTCTGAGGGGTAACTTCTTTTGGTTTGCAGTGGGACCTGCAAAATCATAAGTGTGGGGGTAATGTTGGGCCCAATATATGATCATTTTTATGACAAATATTATACATTTTTGCAACATGTACATATGCATTTTTCATCTTTTAAAGGAGCTTTTTGAAGAATTTTATGATAAAACGGTATGATCACCATAAGGTACATGTAATTCATGTTTAATGATTGTATCAAGTATAATTCATCATGTTTTATGATTTCCAAGAGCTAATTCACTTTTTTCTAGTGTTATAGGGTAAAAATGCACTACGCTTCCAGTTCTGACACTTGATCCAACACTCATTCCGGCACTCGATCCGACACTCTGTCCAACACTGAGTATTGCACAAAAATGTAGGATGACTTGGCGGTTAAGGTATTGGCGGCCAATGATGGGAAAATCAAGAACATGGGTTTTGTTTATCCTTATCCCCTCCATCTACTAAGCTCCAAACAACTCAGTTTCAGTTGTCCAAAGAGGGCAATTATTGGCTCGCTCCGTTTTATCATTTAGGGCATCATTTATTGTAATTTGCAGAAGTTAGAAGTGGTTCGACCCTCCTGTGGTCGACCACTTGGTATGCAAGCTTATAAATGCTTCTAGTATAGCAAGACATAAGTTAAGCATCAGATACATCAGTGTGGTAGGAACAAATACGTTTTTCTTTGTTTTGATATTTTACATTGCCATAATTATGACAGAACTGTGTTTTCAAGTTTTAATGGTGAATTCATCTTGTTAAGCTCATGATGTGCTTTTAGAGAGTGACCATGACTTGTTGAGGGTCCCACCAGTAGTCTGGCAACTTTCTTCATGTTTATTTATGCATTTCTTAATTTAATTGCTCTTTTTATTTTCTGTACATGCATTTTTTTTATTGTGTTAACTAGTTTGTTGTAGTTTAATAGTTTTAATTGTTTTGCAGGTTAGAATGATGAGATGTGTTAACATGCATTGATTTTGTAGATTAGGAATAGAATTGCAAGTCTCTATACTAACCCCGTGTGCAATTAGATGTTAGATTATGCTTTGATCTATGATTTTATAGTTAAGTTTAAAACATAGTTTTAATTAGAATAGAATAGAGTTTTAATTTGGGTTTTCTTTGACAGGGATTTGATGGATGGATAGAGTTAATTCTAGTTTTTAGTTATAGCTTGTTTACTTCAGTTTTATATAGATTTCATTTAATTAGTTGTTGGTTAATATAGATTGTTAATTTACTTTTCAATATCATAGTTTAATTTATGTTTTTAATTATTTCCTTATTGCAATTTGAATGGTTAAGAGTAGACATAGCATAGTTTTATTTTACACAATTTCCTTTCATAGATTAAAATGCAATTATGTTTCTTAGTTAATGGTTGAATATAGTTTTTCTTACATAGTCTAGAAGTATAATGATGATCTCTTTATGTTGTTGATGGTTCATACATGAATATGCAGGGTATTTAACATTATTTTTGTCATGGCTAAATTCTCATTGGATTGTTTAAACCATACCTTCCATTTTTCCATTGAGATTAGTGTTGAGCTTATACCATTGTAATTGTCCTTTGTTGTTAAGTTCCATCAAGATATTATCCGACACTGAAGACATTCACAAAACCACCAACATTATATTTGAATTGTCATAGGTTAAAACATAGTTTTCTTGTTTTCATAGATTAAAGATAGTTTCTTTCTTTCATAGTTTTAAAAGGTAGTTTTGTTGTTGATGTAGTCTTTGATAGGTTAGATAGTAGTTTTCTCATTATAGATTAAGCATTAGTTGCTAGTTCTTCTTGTTTTCAATAAAACAGTTTTCCTTTCATGCATTAGAAATAGTTTTTCATTGAGCATTTAGTCCAATTGCCTCTTAGATTTCCTTTCATACATTAGAAATAGTTTTGCATTGAGCATTTAGTCCACTTGCCTCTTAGGCTAGATAGTTATTCAATGAGAAGTTTTACTTTGATTTCTTGTAGTAGTTAGTTTCCTTTGCTTACTTGTCTTTTTCTTTAGTAAGTTAGTTAGGTGCCTTTGCTTACTTTTCTTTTTCTTTAGTAGGTTAGTTAGGTGTCTTTGCTTGCTTGTCTATTTGCTTTAATAGGTTAGATAGGTTTCTTTGTTTGCTTGTTTATTTATTTGCTTTCATAGGGTAGTTTCTCATTGAATGTAGGTTGGAAAGTTAAAATAGTTTTCTTTTGTCATTTGCTTATTGATATTCTTAGATAGTTTCTTATTGCTTATTGTTGAACTAGTTTT
>JZKD02S1695141.1:0-10385 GCA_000966675.3 Picea glauca | reverse complement strand
AGTCAAAGACTCCCACATCTCATAGGCATGTGTCTTCCCCTTCACGTGAGGAATCAAATGATCCTTGATGGCATCAAGAATAAATCTCTTAGCCTTGATACTCTTCTTATTATAGTCTGGAAGAAGAGTAGCATCAGTAGGTACCACAACAGGATGAGTAGTGGTATTCTCCACAATGTCCCACAACTCGTTCTCTTGCAAAAGCAAGATCATCCTCTCCTTCCAAGCACCAAAATTTGCTGCCCCATCAAGTCTGTCTTCAACCCTCAAACCAGTAGCCATGACCCTCTTTCTACTGAAAATCACAAATTCAAAAATCTGCCCTGTGAAGTGACTGTTGTCCCTACTTTCTTTCAACTGAAATTTCTGCCTCTCTTCAACTCAGCTCTGATACCATGTTAATTTTTCAAAATTCCAACCCAGTTTCAGTCTTGCTAATTTTTCAGTCAAATTTAAATGCCAAACTCAGTTTCAACACTATTTCAGCATATGTTACAGCCTGGTGTTTCAGCATATACTCACAACACTGTTTCAGCATATGTTACAGCCTGGTGTTTCAGGATATACTCACAACGGTGTTTCAGCATATGACTCAGCACTGTGTTTCAGCATATACTACAGCCTGGTGTTTCAGCATATACTCAGCCTAGTGTTTCAGCATATGCTACAGCCTGGTGTTTGAGCATATGCTACAGCACTTTGTTTCAACATCTACTCACAGCGGTGTTTCAGCATATGACTCAACACTGTGTTTTAGCATATACTACAGCCTTATGTTTCAGCATATACTCACAACAGTGTTTCACCATATGACTCAGCACTGTGTTTCAGCGTATACTATAGCCTTGTGTTTCAGCATATACTCACAGCGGTGTTTCAACATATGACTCAGCACTGTGTTTCAGCATATTAAAAAAAACTTAACAGAAATAAATTTCAAAACTGAAACATGAGGATTCTGAACATCGTTTTTCATGCAGAAATAAAATATCAACAATATGCAAAACTCAGAAAATATAGACACAAAGATTTTTGGTCTAACTTCAACCTTGGAAAAACCCACATGGGGAAAACCAGTGAGAGAGGGATTTGTATTATTTATGAGCTTCTGAGAAATTCTTTTACAGCATATTCATCTTTAGATATTTACACAAACTTACCTGGACATTCCTGTAGCTTTGCTCCTCAATTTCTGAACCAAAAATTCGTACAACTGTACGACAATTAATGTTGTACAGACTGTCATGAAATTCATGCCAAAACTCTGCTAAGATTCAATTTCTGTGCCACTCAATGCTATTCGGCAACCTTGGAATGCATGCCAATGCTCCCAAAAATTGCTGTTGTTGTCTCTTTTCTTCAGCTTGACCTCTCTCTTGCTCTCTCTTGTTCTCTCAACAAGAATGCTTCAGCTCCCTTGCTCTTGGCATCTCACCAAGAGTCTCTTGCTCTCTCAACAAGACTTCTACTGCATCAACTTCTTACACAAGAATGGGTGTGCCCACTTGCCTTAATCGACCTCATGAGGGAAGGTGAGGAGTTTTCTAATCTAACAGTTGAGATTAGATTAGATGGGTGGTTGAGATTTGGTGTCTCTTCACTCACCCTCACTTTAATCATAAAGTTATCTTTTAATTTGCATATCACAAATTAATTTGAATAAGACCCATATTCGGCAATTTCTCCCCCTTAGGCACCTAGGGAAGAGAAACACTTGCCTTGGTACATTATTTTAATTAAAAATTTAACAAAGATTAGGAGAGACAACGAGGAGATTCTACAAATAATACACACACATAATTAGAGCATGAAATGTTAAGGTATTTGGAAAGGATGAAGGGAAGATCAAAAGTGAGAGTGCATTGAATAATTTCTATTAGGATTGAAATCCCCATCGTAAAACTTCAAACGAATCAGGGAAGAATCATGTTCGGTGATACAATTCACGAGAAGATATTGGACCGTCAGATCGGGCAAAAACTAGAGCCTACACAAAATAATCCCTGTTGAAGGATCAGGGGAATCAGATCATCCACTCAAAGTTCTAGAGTAATCGTAACCATCAGATCAGTTAGAACCATTGATCAAATACAAGTGGAAGGATAGCGTAATTTTCAGGACATCGGAACTTCGCCACTTCGTTGAACATTGGAAATAAGGCAGAGGCTCAAACTCATGAAGCCTTGNTATTCGGCAATTTCTCCCCCTTAGGCACCTAGGGAAGAGAAACACTTGCCTTGGTACATTATTTTAATTAAAAATTTAACAAAGATTAGGAGAGACAACGAGGAGATTCTACAAAGAATACACACATATAATTAGAGCATGAAATGTTAAGGTATTTGGAAAGGATGAAGGGAAGATCAAAAGTGAGAGTGCATTGAATAATTTCTATTAGTATTGAAATCCCCATCGTAAAACTTCAAACGAATCAGGGAAGAATCATGTTCGTTGATACAATTCTCGAGAAAATATTGGACTGTCAGATCAGGCAGAAGCTAGAGCCTACACAAAATAATCCCTTGTGAAGGATCGTGGAAATCAAATCATCCATTCAAATTTCTAGAGTAATCATAACCATCAGATCAGTTAGAACCATTGATCAAATCCAAGTGGAAGGATAGCGTAATTTTCAGGACATCAGAACTTCGCCACTTCGTTGAACATTGGAAATAAGGCAGAGGCTCAAACTCATGAAGCCTTGAAGTCACAAAATCCCAGGAACCATTGATCTGGAGTAAAAATATTGGAACCATCAGATCCCAATAAAGGAAATAAGGGGGTCAACTCCAACGCTAACCACTCTAATGAAAATCATCCTAGAACTGGTAAGTTTACCCAAAGGTCGAAGCCCCGAAGTCACGAAATTATGTCACCCATTGATTTGGAGTGAAAATATTGGAACTGTCAGATCACACTAAAGGAAATAATATGGTCAACTCCGACGCTGACCACTCCAGTGAAAAGGAGTCTAAAAAAGGTAAGTTTACCCGAAGGACAAAGCCTTAAAATCAAGAACTCCCATCGAACGTCGAATCAAGAAATCCCATCAACCATTGATCTGGAGTGAAAACTGTTAGAGCACTCTAAGGAAGAAAGTGGTCAACTCCAGCCTTGAAAAAATTGAATGATAAGTATCTCAGATAAACTATGAACTCCTGAAACCCAAATTTTCGGAGTAAACAAAGGCCATAGGATTAAGACAGTTGAAAATATATGGTGGTAGATCTATTCAACACTTTGGCAATGATTGAAGGATGGTATAAAATTGCTAAAACTCTTGAAGCCATGAAGTGATACATGTGATAGAAGACAAATATAACATGTGGCCCAATCAAATGGTGACAAGTGTCAAGGTCGATGTGGCACATAAGGGCTATGAAAGTCATGAATCAAGGTGACACATGGCGGCCAATCAACTAGTTCCATGTCAACAGTGATGTCAACAAGCTATGTCACTCTAGTAGTACATCCTTTGGGGATATCCACCTTCTCCTACTAGAAAAACTACCCAAAGTTTCAAAGGATGAAGTCACGAATAATCGAATACCCAGAGATAGGGATCCCCTTTACTCCTAAGACAATGATCCTAGCTCCTAGAAATGTGAATTTTTTTAAGAAAGGAAGTGTTGATAGGCACTCCGATGAAATTTGCTCCAGAAGATTTGGAAGAATGCAAAGGTCGGAGTCCTGAAACATCGAAGTCCCGAAGTGGAAAAAGACCATGCATCTCAACTGAAGATCAAGTAGGAGCCGATGATCATCTAAAAACCAAATTTAGTCAAATTTAAACAAGAAATGGTGTAGTATAGATCTAACCATCCATCATAAGATTAGATAAATGAAGAAGGTTTAGAAGCTCCTATTAATTTGTGTAGACGTTAGCAAGAAGGAGACAACACGTTTATTGATCGGGACCATTAGATGAGACCAAGGAAAAGATCAACGGTGGAATAGAAATTTTCCACTCCGAGGATAGTTGGAAGAAAGAAGAATAAATATCTTGTAGTCTCGAATCTCTGAAATCTAGAAATAAATGAAAGTAGTTTGTCTCAATGACTAGTTAAGTCGGAATCGTCGATCGTTAAGGCTTGAAAATGATCCAGAGCCAAAACATTTGCACAAGGATTATACCAGACCATCGATATGATAACTTTTGGAAGAAAAGTTAAATAAAATGGTATTGATGTACCACCGAACGTAGGATAAGGTAGAGATACAATGTAAAAGAATAAGGAAAGATAAGAGGCACTATGGTTAATAAAATTGTGGTCTTAAGCCCACGGTCATTTGGATAAAAATGGTGTGAAGGAAGCGCCTATCTACATAAATTAATAAATCTATAACATAATAGAAAAAAATAAATTCAAATTAAGACTACAAAGGATTTGAAGTCTTTTTAGTTAAAATAAATAGAAGGCTTAATGGAAAAATACTTAGAATTAATTAAATGAAGAGGTGCAATATTTTATAATGAAAAGACACATGGGTTCAATATATATATGTTGGAAGATTATATAAACATAAAATTGTGGTAAAAATAAAGTGTCTTGGTGGATTAAATAGATGTATATATAATAGATTGAATGGAAGTTCATTCTATCAGGTTGGTTCCTTTTTACAAGATGAGTCTTGTTATGAGGGTTGGATTCCTCACTTTTCAGTTGGATCTGAGATCAACAAGCTGGGTCTTGTTATGAGGGTTGGATTCCTTATTTCTCAGTTGGATCTGAGAACTACAAGTTGGGTCTTGTATCAGAGAGTTGGATCTCTCATATTCAGTTGAATTTGAAGATATTAAAAGGTTGATTTTATTTGTATTCATTCAAGTTAAATAAATGAAAGAAAGATATTTTATCTACTTCATACAATTTGTGTTGCACATGTTTATGAATAATTAATTGAGATGCATATATCTTATTCAGTTAATTCAATTAATCTATGAACATGTGAAAAACATTCAAGAGTTCCAAATACTTATTCACCCCCCCCTCACAGTGTCAATGTGTGTTTCAACAAATCATCCTAAAAAAAAACTATACAAAAAATGGAAAGATGACTCGTTTTGAAGAAGAAAAACCTAGTTTAAAGAACCTAAACTTAAACGGTAACATAAGAGTGAAGCTGGGTTCATTTTAAACGGTGTTCAAATTTAAAAAAAAAAAGGTATAACAAACCCTAGTTCTCTTGCTCAATAAATAGTATTGGTTTATATACTTTTTTTCTTCCAATATAAGTGTTGGGCTCCTGTTTTGTCATATTTTTCGCCATACAAATACACTAATCATTACACCTTCTCCCTGCATTTTTTCAATAATATATTGCTAATTACACCATAAACCTCCATTATCTCTTGTTATTCATCCTATGTGGTTAATACATAATTTCCCATATTTTTAGTGATTAAAAGGATGATTATACAATAGTTTTGTCGATGATGGTTTAATCCTATGTTTCTATGTCCAAGAAACATGTTCTGTACTATTCAAGTTCCAGTATATGCATTGTCCATGTTTTTGTACCTATATTGTTCTTGTTCCGGTACACGCACTGTAGGTCATCCGATACTCCAAGTCATACAGTACCAGAAGGTTCTAAAATCAAATGGTACCTCCATAGTCATCCGATACCCACACTTCATGTCATCTAGTACCAGCTCATCTAGTACCAATACTATGCTCATCTGGTACTCGATGTCATCCAGTACTAGCTCATCTGGTACCAATACTGCGCTCATCCGGTACTTCAAGTCATCCAGTACCAGAAGGTTCTACAATCAACCAGTACCTACATAGTCATATGATACCCATACTCCATGTTATTCGGTACCCACACTCCATGTCATCTAGTGCTAAGCTCTTTTGGTACCATACTACGTTTATCTGGTACTCCAAACCATCCAGTACCAGAAGGTTCTACAATCAACCGGCACCTGCTCAATCATTCGATACCCATACTCCATGTCATTAGGTACCCACACTCCATGTCATCTAGTACTAAGATCGTCTAGTACCAATTCTACCCTCGTCTGGTACCAATGTTATGCTCATCCAGTACCAACATCAACAAGAGTCTAGTACTAGAAATAATTCAAAATTTTGGAAAGATTCTAGAGGGAAATAGGGGACATGGGTTTTGTCCAGAGCGACGTTTACATGTAGAAATGTGAGTAATAATTCACCCATATCACACACGTGGACCTCCAGCTTAGGGGGGATGATTATGAAAAAATTAGCAAAAATCTCAAACTGCCAACTTGGTCCTTGATTTTTGTGCAAATGGAATCCGATATAGGATTTCTACGATATGGGTTTGGTCTAAAATATGGAAAATTGAGCAAAACACTAGCAGGTTTTCAAAATTCAAAATGGTTTAAGAGTTATTGGTGGGTCTTGAACTCGAATCTGCCCAAATTGATGAAAAAACTAGATTTTTGTGATTTCATTCCAAAAAATCTAAAATTTGAAATCCATGCATTGGGATTCGGTCCCATCCACTTCTCAATGATTTTTCATGTATAAATAATTATCATAGGGCTATGAAAAAACCAATTATCATTATGGGAATTCTTTTGTAATGGATGTTAAGGTGTCATGATGACAATGCCAAGATTGTAAGAGACTTGTAATTTTTTGAGTTTGATGGAATAAAGAATTGGTGTTTTGTGCATTCAAGGAAATTGAATTCTTTTTGGCAGAAAATTACCTGTTGNTATTCGGCAATTTCTCCCCCTTAGGCACCTAGGGAAGAGAAACACTTGCCTTGGTACATTATTTTAATTAAAAATTTAACAAAGATTAGGAGAGACAACGAGGAGATTCTACAAAGAATACACACATATAATTAGAGCATGAAATGTTAAGGTATTTGGAAAGGATGAAGGGAAGATCAAAAGTGAGAGTGCATTGAATAATTTCTATTAGTATTGAAATCCCCATCGTAAAACTTCAAACGAATCAGGGAAGAATCATGTTCGTTGATACAATTCTCGAGAAAATATTGGACTGTCAGATCAGGCAGAAGCTAGAGCCTACACAAAATAATCCCTTGTGAAGGATCGTGGAAATCAAATCATCCATTCAAATTTCTAGAGTAATCATAACCATCAGATCAGTTAGAACCATTGATCAAATCCAAGTGGAAGGATAGCGTAATTTTCAGGACATCAGAACTTCGCCACTTCGTTGAACATTGGAAATAAGGCAGAGGCTCAAACTCATGAAGCCTTGAAGTCACAAAATCCCAGGAACCATTGATCTGGAGTAAAAATATTGGAACCATCAGATCCCAATAAAGGAAATAAGGGGGTCAACTCCAACGCTAACCACTCTAATGAAAATCATCCTAGAACTGGTAAGTTTACCCAAAGGTCGAAGCCCCGAAGTCACGAAATTATGTCACCCATTGATTTGGAGTGAAAATATTGGAACTGTCAGATCACACTAAAGGAAATAATATGGTCAACTCCGACGCTGACCACTCCAGTGAAAAGGAGTCTAAAAAAGGTAAGTTTACCCGAAGGACAAAGCCTTAAAATCAAGAACTCCCATCGAACGTCGAATCAAGAAATCCCATCAACCATTGATCTGGAGTGAAAACTGTTAGAGCACTCTAAGGAAGAAAGTGGTCAACTCCAGCCTTGAAAAAATTGAATGATAAGTATCTCAGATAAACTATGAACTCCTGAAACCCAAATTTTCGGAGTAAACAAAGGCCATAGGATTAAGACAGTTGAAAATATATGGTGGTAGATCTATTCAACACTTTGGCAATGATTGAAGGATGGTATAAAATTGCTAAAACTCTTGAAGCCATGAAGTGATACATGTGATAGAAGACAAATATAACATGTGGCCCAATCAAATGGTGACAAGTGTCAAGGTCGATGTGGCACATAAGGGCTATGAAAGTCATGAATCAAGGTGACACATGGCGGCCAATCAACTAGTTCCATGTCAACAGTGATGTCAACAAGCTATGTCACTCTAGTAGTACATCCTTTGGGGATATCCACCTTCTCCTACTAGAAAAACTACCCAAAGTTTCAAAGGATGAAGTCACGAATAATCGAATACCCAGAGATAGGGATCCCCTTTACTCCTAAGACAATGATCCTAGCTCCTAGAAATGTGAATTTTTTTAAGAAAGGAAGTGTTGATAGGCACTCCGATGAAATTTGCTCCAGAAGATTTGGAAGAATGCAAAGGTCGGAGTCCTGAAACATCGAAGTCCCGAAGTGGAAAAAGACCATGCATCTCAACTGAAGATCAAGTAGGAGCCGATGATCATCTAAAAACCAAATTTAGTCAAATTTAAACAAGAAATGGTGTAGTATAGATCTAACCATCCATCATAAGATTAGATAAATGAAGAAGGTTTAGAAGCTCCTATTAATTTGTGTAGACGTTAGCAAGAAGGAGACAACACGTTTATTGATCGGGACCATTAGATGAGACCAAGGAAAAGATCAACGGTGGAATAGAAATTTTCCACTCCGAGGATAGTTGGAAGAAAGAAGAATAAATATCTTGTAGTCTCGAATCTCTGAAATCTAGAAATAAATGAAAGTAGTTTGTCTCAATGACTAGTTAAGTCGGAATCGTCGATCGTTAAGGCTTGAAAATGATCCAGAGCCAAAACATTTGCACAAGGATTATACCAGACCATCGATATGATAACTTTTGGAAGAAAAGTTAAATAAAATGGTATTGATGTACCACCGAACGTAGGATAAGGTAGAGATACAATGTAAAAGAATAAGGAAAGATAAGAGGCACTATGGTTAATAAAATTGTGGTCTTAAGCCCACGGTCATTTGGATAAAAATGGTGTGAAGGAAGCGCCTATCTACATAAATTAATAAATCTATAACATAATAGAAAAAAATAAATTCAAATTAAGACTACAAAGGATTTGAAGTCTTTTTAGTTAAAATAAATAGAAGGCTTAATGGAAAAATACTTAGAATTAATTAAATGAAGAGGTGCAATATTTTATAATGAAAAGACACATGGGTTCAATATATATATGTTGGAAGATTATATAAACATAAAATTGTGGTAAAAATAAAGTGTCTTGGTGGATTAAATAGATGTATATATAATAGATTGAATGGAAGTTCATTCTATCAGGTTGGTTCCTTTTTACAAGATGAGTCTTGTTATGAGGGTTGGATTCCTCACTTTTCAGTTGGATCTGAGATCAACAAGCTGGGTCTTGTTATGAGGGTTGGATTCCTTATTTCTCAGTTGGATCTGAGAACTACAAGTTGGGTCTTGTATCAGAGAGTTGGATCTCTCATATTCAGTTGAATTTGAAGATATTAAAAGGTTGATTTTATTTGTATTCATTCAAGTTAAATAAATGAAAGAAAGATATTTTATCTACTTCATACAATTTGTGTTGCACATGTTTATGAATAATTAATTGAGATGCATATATCTTATTCAGTTAATTCAATTAATCTATGAACATGTGAAAAACATTCAAAATTTCCAGATACTTATTCACCCCCCCTCTCAGTGTCAATGTGTGTTTCAACAAATCATCCTAAAAAAAAACTATACAAAAAATGGAAAGATGACTCGTTTTGAAGAAGAAAAACCTAGTTTAAACAACCTAAACTTAAACGGTAACATAAGAGTGAAGCTGGGTTCATTTTAAATGGTGTTCAAATTTAAAAAAAAAAGGTATAACAAACCCTAGTTCTCTTGCTCAATAACTAGTATTGGTTTATATACTTTTTTTCTTCCAATATAAGTGTTGGGCTCCTATTTTGTCATATTTTTCTCCATACAAATACACTCATCATTACACCTTCTCCTTGCATTTTGTCAATAATATATTGCTAATTACACCATAAACCTCCATTATCTCGTGTTATTCATCCTATGTGGTTAATACATAATTTTCCATATTTTTAGTGATTAAAAGGATGATTATACAATAGTTTTCTCGATGATGGTTTAATCCTATGTTTCTATGTCCAAGAAACATGTTATGTACTATTCAAGTTCCAGTATATGTATTGTCCATGTTTTGGTACCTGTATTGTTCTTGTTCCGGTACACGCACTGTAGGTCATCCGATACTCCAAGTCATACAGTACCAGAAGGTTCTAAAATCAAATGGTACCTCTGTTGAGCTCCAGATCTACCTAAGTAAATTAGAGTGCATTTATTATCAATCCGGTGTTTGTAAGACTTAGAGGCATGTCCAAAGTATATGGATTTTATAGATAGTTTTATCTTTTATGGAGATAATCCAAAGACTTATTTTAAGGCTGAATGTGAAAGAGATGCTAAGCTCCTATTCAGAAGTCATCTTCATAGCTCTCATGACAGCGATCAGCACTTGTTTTCAAATGGTAAAAACCTATTCTAAGG
>JZKD02S1695130.1:103300-133060 GCA_000966675.3 Picea glauca | reverse complement strand
TTCTTCTTGCACTGCACCAAAAATTCTGATCCACAACACAAACAAAACAATCTTCAGTTCGGTACATAAAATGAAGAAAATACATGAAATATTTATGCATTTAGGGTCAACATAATATTAAATATAATGTAACCTCAACAGGCTGACTGTACACCGCCAGCTGTCCTGGCTAGCTGTACTTTCTATTCTTGATTTGCTTGAGTCTATTTAGCTCAGCTATTTCCCTTTTCATAGAACTTCTTCAAGAACTTCTTCATGTACTTGTTTTGTACTCTTCTTCTTATATTCTAATATACTGTTTTATGTTCTATTCTTTCTCTCTGCATTTCTTGCTTCACAATTTATCATGGTATCAGAGCTTCAATAGTAAGCCTCTTCACATAGGCTGGAGAGCAACACGATCCTCACAGCGCAGAGCTTACACGGATCATGAGAGCACGCGACACAGAATTTTCACAAGGCTTGGAGAGTTGTCCGTAATACTCTTAAAAGATCCTTGTAGGAAGCTCACGCGAAGAAGCAGAGCACTATATGCTCAAAATATTGAGGAAGCGAAGACTGCAGATGGAGAAATAGTAAAGATTCTTGCAAAATTTTCAAATTCATAAAAGATTCATGAAGAAGAACTGTAGGACGCAGGAACATTTGAAGAACTCGAAGAATTCGTTCAAATTCGTTAAAGATTCCTGCAGAAGGCATAATCGTTTAAAGATTTACGGGAATTCTCTCAAATCCATCAAAGATTGCAGCAGACAACGCTAAGCTTCAAAGAACTCGTGAAATTCTTTCAAATATTTGAAAGAATCGCGAACTTTTCTTCTGCAGCAGAAAATTCCTTCAAATGCAGCAAAGATTGCATCTAAGGAGCAAAGAACAACCGTCATAGCAGTAAGATCCGTCCTCCAAACATATCTGAAGCAGAAATCCAGTTCAGAAGGGACGAGGAGAGCACAGAAAAGGCGAAAGAATTTCAGCCGTTAGATCTTGTGCAGAGGATCGACAGTCATTGGATCAGTGAGAAAGTGCACGAGGTTTAGTCCTCTGGAGCGCACAGGAGAAATTTCGACTTGTGAAGTCGCGAAATCCTGAAAGGATCTGGACCGTCAAATCACAGGAAGATATGGACCATTGAAGAGTCCAAAGGGAAGTTTTGGCATTTCAAATTTCGTGAACTCAGAGGTTCGCAGAGCGAGAGCCCACGAGTTGGGTGTCCCAACTCACAAAGTCACAAAGTTGTGAAATCACGAGGAGTAAGGAAAGCCATTGGATCCAGAGAATGGGAGGACTGTTGGATCAGGAACCCCATCGTGTATCGCATATTCAGAGGTTCGAAGGTTGAAGGGATCTTTTTTTTTCGACTGTAGAAGTCGCGAAGTGACGAGAGCTGAGGCACAAGGGAGCACGTGGTAGAGCCATAAGGTGGATCCTGCGTGATAGATAGGCTGACACGTGTCGCCTAGAAAAAGGAGTCAACACTCTGTTGATTTCTCGCATCTCGGGGATTCGCGGGATAAGAGCGTGAAGGCTCGATGCTTCAACCTGCGAGGTTGCGAATAGTGAAAAGTGTCAAGGGAGGAGTCAATCAATGTTGACTTATCGTGTCCTGGGAGATCGCAATAGGAGGGCATGAGAGTTAAACCCAAGAACTCACGAAGGTGCGAGTTGTGAAAAGGACTTTGGGTTAAGCCCTTGGTCATAGCGTTGTGGTCGCTCGGAGGATAAAGAATCGACACAGACATCGCTATTCTCCAAATCACGAAAAGCCAGTAGCGCTTGAACATTTAGGGGCGTGGACACATTAAACGGAGACTAAGGGTCAATTCGAGACCGTTAAGCTCTTTTCGGCGTTTCGGCGACCAAAACTTGGAGAGACAAGAGTTTGGAGGACTCGCATTCAGCAGTCCCGAAGGACGGAATTCTGAAGTCACTGCAAATTACACGTAGGAGATAGGTAAATACGAATTTTCTTTCTGTTTTTACTAAATTCTTTAAAAAATGGAGATGTCTAGCAATTTAGGACCAACTCAAGGTCCGATTCTTCTTGAAAAAAACTATGAGTTCTGGTCTCTTCAGATGATATCGTTCTTGCAAGCACAAGAGTGCTGGGATCCAGTGGATCATGGATATGTGGAACCAGATCCAGCAGACCTATCCGCCATGACTAATCAGCAAAACATTGCTCAGGCAACACAAAGAAACAAAGAAAATAAAGCTAAATTATGGATTCAAAATTCTGTGGATGACTCAATTTTCTCAAAAATCACAGGCGCTGGTACTTCAAAACAGGCCTGGGACATCCTTAAATCTTCCTATCAAGGAAATGATAGGGTCAAAACAGTTAAACTACAGACCTTGAGAATGCAATTCGAGACTCTAAGGATGACAGAGTCCGAAAATGTGGATCAATTCATGACCAGAGTCATGGGCATTGTGAACCAGATCAGATTGACTGGTGAAACCATCACCGATCAACAAATTGTTGAGAAATTCCTCAGAAGTTTACCAAAGAAATTCGAAATGATTGTAACAGCAATCCTTGAATCCAAGGATCTGTCAAGTTTTTCAATATATGAACTAATTGGTTCTCTGGTGACACATGAGACTAGACTGCATCTCACAGATCAGTCAATCTCCAATGCTTTCAAAACGCAATTCTCCTTTGGCAGAGGGAGAGGCAGAGGAAAAGGCAAAGGTCGCCAAGAACGAGGGAGCAGTCATAGTAATCCTCATTCCAGTGGAGGACACAGACAACAACAACCAAATCAACACTTCCAAGCACACAGACAACAAGATCAGAATCAGAATTTCCAGCCTCAAAGAGGTATAGGGAGAAGATCAAATGACAAAAAAAGCATACAATTCTATTACTGCAAAAAGTATGGGCACTATGAATCTGAATGCAAGAATAAGCAAGCAGATCAACTCTCAGGCAGAGCACATGTGTCAAATCATACAGGAGAAAACTCGGGAGGTATGTTTCTCTCATGTCACAAGACTAAAGAACAACCTAAAGATCTCTGGTTGTTGGACAATGGATGCAGCAATCACATGAAAGGTAACAAAGATTTACTTTCATGCATTGATTCTTCACTCTCATCTGATATTACACTTGGAAATAATTCTTTAGTCAAAGTTCAAGGAAAATGAACTGTTCCTATTTTTACTAAACAGAATGTAAAGAAAGACATAAAAAATGTCTATCATGTTCCAGATCTGAAACATAATTTGTTAAGTGTAGGACAACTCATTGAACATGGCTATAAGGTACTTTTTCAGGGACCAACTTGCAAAATATATGACAAAAACCCCAGTAGAAAATTGATTTATGAAATCCATATGACTCCAAATAGGATGTTTCCACTTACCCTCAGAACTGCAAATCTAAGTCAACCATATGCATAGAGTGCTTCTACCCTGAATGAAACAATGGTTTGGCATACAAGATTTGGACATCTACCCTTTCAGAGTCTAAGTCTTCTTCAGAAGAACTCCATGGTCAAAGGTCTTCCTATCTTTAAAGAGCAAATTTCCCCATGTGAGTCTTGCATACTTGGAAAACATAAGAGAACTAGTTTTCCACAGTCATCAAATCAAGCCAAACAACATCTCGAACTAGTACACACTGACCTATGTGGACCAATGCAAATAGAGTCAATAGGTGGTATCTTTGATCCAGATGGATATCGGTGGCCACCCACCTTTTCCAACTGGCTCAAAACAGTTTTCTGACATTTTGGCAATTTACTATTTTTAGCAGTTTTTCGGGTCCTGAACTTTTGGAGCCGTTTNTTACAACAACTAGGCCTGACATTATGTATGCAGCCAACCTTGTTTCCAGATTCATGGAATCCCCCAAAGATTCTCATTGGAAAATGGCGAAATGAATTTTGAGATATGTTGCAGGGACTCTCAATTTTGGCTTATGGTACACTAAATATGATAGTAATCAACTCTCTGGTTACATAGACAATGATTTTGCAGGCAGTCTAGATGACAGGAAAAGCACATCTGGACATGCTTTTCACCTGGGCACGAACCTGATCTCATGGGCATCAAAGACGCAACCAATTGTATCAATATCTTCTGCAGAGACAGAGTATGTCCCTGCTACCTCAGCTTCTTGTCAAGCTGTGTGGATGAGAAGAATATTGAAAGATATGTCACATACAGAAAATGATCCAACTCCTACTTTCTGTGACAATACTTCAGCAATTGCTTTATCTAAAAATCATGCATTTCACAAGAAAAAAAAACACATTGACACTTGTTTTCATTTCATACGCGAGCTAGTCAATAATGGTGATATTGTACTACAATTCTGTGGTTCTCAAGATCAACGTGCTGATATCTTTACAAAGCCACTAGGAAAATCGGTTTTTGATTTTCAGAGACAACACTTAGGCATAATCAGTGCTAATGTTTGTAACTGTTTGTATCTTGATATAGCCTGTTTGTGGTTGGAGAAGCAAGATAAAGATAATTTATCTCTGTTCTTATCTTTAAATCTCGTGAATAAATTATATATCTTTTGATATATCTTTCCTTCCTGCTTTATAGATTTGCTTTGGTTTCCATGCTTCATCCATATAGCAAGATAACCGATTAAAGGGATTCAATGTATGCTACCTGGTTTTAGTTTTGGACTCAATAGGTACATTATTTCCATTACGTAAATTAAAAAGGAAAACCAAAACTGTATCTAGAATGTTATGGTGTTATTAAGTGTTAGTATGGATGAGAGTAGTTGGGTGAAAGTTTTGTGTGTTAATATGGATGAGAGTGTATTTATATTCAAGTTTGATAGGAAATATATTTTAATAGTATTATCCATTTTAACTTTGGAATTATAGGTGAGAGATCAACTCTATCTAAGTGCAAATAGTTTTGAAGAATAAAATTTGAGGAAGGTTTTCATTTCACTTATTTGATTTTTATAGGTCACTTGATAGATGTGGGGTTAAGATACTCCCTATGTGAGGTTAATATGGATTTAACTACTTCAAATCGTGGGTGTTCACATCAAAAATGTATTTTCTATTAGAAAATAAAATGTACTTCATAATCTCAACAAAATATTAGGATATTTACATCATTAAAAATATGAATAATAATATATCACATATATCAATTCACCATATAGTTCGTTTACCTCTCCATATAAGTTTTATTTCTCTAGATATACTTTAGGGGATTGAAGAAAAAAAAGATGTCTCACAATATATCATCTCCACCTCGAACCCCTTCCAACAAAGTCTTCAAAGTCCATGTCATATATGTGAGGTTGATCTGGATTTAATCACATAGATCAATTCACCATATGGGTCATCTAACTCTCCATATAAGTTTTATTTCTCTCGATATAATTTAATGAATTGAAGAAAAAGAAGATGTCTCACAACCTTCCAAGATATCATGTCGACCTAGAACCCCTTCCAACATTTCAAAGTCTTCAAAGTTCATGTCATTGCCTATAGATGGTGATGTAATAGAATTAATCATATGTGAAACATCTATATTTTTTTCAACTCCTTGAATGCACAAAAATTAACTTCAACATTTCACTAATATGGATAATGTTGAATTTTATACAATAACACATCCATTACTTTCTTTGTTTTTACAATGAAATCATAGCTTGATCTTGAGAATATTTTTTTGCAAAACAATCATTAAATCCGAGTCTTGAATATGTCGAGGCAATTTCTTGGCAATTGATCCACACATATGACACTTATAGCCCTCGCGTATCACCAACACATATCCTCTGCAGATGTGAAACTTGTTCTATACAATCCATTCTCAAAATTGATTACAAGACATGTTCATGTAGTGTAATTCTTGAGTACAAACTCCTCTGCAAACTTAGGTGCTCATTATTCTTTGGTATGCATGTGAAGATGGTTATGCTTCTTGGGAGTATAATGCAAAGGAAATTATTAACGGTAACAAACAATTTTTATATGTATCCTTTTATATATATTTCCTCTCCAACAATATTCATGTGTTTATTCTTTCATTCACATTTCTCTTTTGGAAAAGAAAACGCATTCAACTTATTGCTAATGGATATAGCTCATATGACATAAACAAAGATTGCAAGAATAGTTCCAATACACGGCTAGACATCTTTTACACAACATCCAAATACAATATCAACTTCATATTTTTTCTATTGAATAATAATAAAATGTGTGTGAATGGAGCCCTTAGACTAGCATTCTCATTGCCATATAACCATTTACCAACATTCTCATTTCCATATAACCAATTACCAACAATCACAATGGAACATTAAACATTTACAACACTTGCCAAAAGAAGAATCTATTATGGCCACTCATTGTCAAACCCACAATAAATAATATAGGTTACTCTAGCAACCAAGGCTGTTATAAATGCTTTTAACTATACTATATAGTGTTGGGAATGTGTTGCATGTCTTTGCATGACACATGGCTATATTCTTTGCATGATGCATGGATACGTTCTTTGCATGGTGCATGGCTGTATTCTTTGCATGGTGCATGTGTTGGGTATGTGTTATATTCTTTGCATGTGTGTGTGTGGGCATGTCAAATTCGACAACTGCGTCTGACGATCCCAACTTTGGGGGGTTTTTGCTATTTTAGAGGATTTTGCTATTTTTAGCGGTTTTCTAAATTAATCTCGGATTAAGGGATTAGGGTTTTGGTAGCTATAGAATACCTAAAACATTGTATATATTGTATGGTTAATGGTGAAATTAATAAAATGAAGAGTTGAAAGGTGCGACACCAAGGAAGGCTAGTTTTCTTCCGGTTAAGGGTTTCCAATGTAAATCTTTGTGTACTATGTGTATGAGCCATTGATTAATTTATGTTTTTCTTAAGAATCTGTATGCATTTATTTACTTCATAGGTTTAAAACTTACATGTGTATCAGAGATCATTTTTGGCTTCAGAGGGATGGCTTTGTTGTTGAGGGTTTGACTCGGTCTTGATAGATCAAGTTTATCTTGGGTCGGTGATAAATCTGGGTTTAGTGGGATCTTTTACAGTGATGATTCGAGTGTAGAAAGAGGAATGTCGAGCTCTTCTAGAATCAAGATAGATAATTTCAATGGTAAAAACTTTGAGCCATGGAAGCTCAAGATGGAGGACCTTCTTGTAGACAAAGAACAATGGATCACTGTGGATCCTGGTACACAACCTACTGGTAAGAAGCTTATTGGCACACATTTGACTGGTACACAACCTACTAGTACAAAAACTACTAGTACACCACCTATTGGTATGTCGAAGGAAGATTGGGAGAAGTTGGACATAAGAGCAAGGAGTACTATTTGACTCTGCCTGACAAATTTAGTGTTGTTGAATGTCTCAGGAGAATATACTGCCAAGGAACTATGGGATAAGTTAGGGAATTTGTATCAATCAAATTCCCTGGTAAACAAGTTGTTTCTTCGAAAGAAGTTGTATCAGCTTAGGATGAAAGATGGATATTCTGTGACAGAACATCTAAATGCCTTTAATACTCTGGTAAGTCAACTTGTCTCTGTTAATATTATGATTGCAGAAGAAGATATGTGTATTGATTTGTTATGTTATTTTCCAGACTCTTGGGATAATCTGGTTGTAGCAATTGGTAGTACCACTCAATCTACATTGAAGTATGAGCATGTAGTTGCATCCTTGTTATCTGGAGACATGATGCGAAAAAACATGGATGGTCATAACACAGATTCTTTATTTGTAAGAGGTCATACCCAAGACAGGAATCTTGGTAAGTCTTCGGGGGGGGATATCTAATTCTATAGGTATATCTATGTCTCCAGGAAAATCTTTAAGGAAATGTTGGAAGTGTGGTAAAATAGGGAATTATAAGAAATATTGCAAGTCTAAGAAGGTTGATAAAAAAAAGGGATCTGATAGTACCTCTTCCACAGAGGTGAAAACATCCACTGAAGAAGGAGGTGATGTTTACCTGGCATCTACAGGTACACATGCAGACCGTGATGTATGGTTGATCGACTCAGGTGTGTCATACCATATGACTCCTCACAGGAGTGATTCTATGAATATGAAAAATACGATGGTGGTGATGTATTCCTAAGAGATGACTCGAAAACCAAAATCATGGGACATGGAAGGGTTAAGTTGTTGCTAAAAGATGGAAGGATTAGAACTCTCCCTGTCGTTCTGCACATTCCAAAACTATCTAGGAGCCTAATATGTATAAGCAAGTTGGATGATGTAGGAGTGGATATTGTATTGGGAAAGAACACTTGCAAGATGGTATGAGGAGAAATGGTGTTGATGAGGGAAGTTCAATCTGGAACTCTGTACAAGTTGTTGGGATGAAATTATACTAATGGGTGTAACAATTCTGTTGTCCCTGAGCAGACAAATAAAGAAGACAAGACCAATATTGTCTCTGGAAAGAAGACCATGCTGTGGCATCAAAGACTATGGAATATTGGAGAAAAGGGCCTTCAAACACTACACGGTAAAGGTATGGTTGAAGGTATGTCTAAATCCACCTTGAATTTTGATTTTTGTGAACATTGCATATATGGAAAACAAAATTGAGTAATATTTCCATCTGGTGCTACAAGAGAAAAGGGGATCTTAGAGTTGATACACAGTGATGTGTTTGTACCTATGCCTGTTCCATCACTAGGTAAATCTATGTATTATGTTTCATTCAAAGATGATTTCTAAAGGAACACATGGATTTATTTTCTTAGAAATAAATGTGAGGTATTTGATAAATTTAAAGAGTTTAAGGCTCTGGTAGAAACTCAGATAGAGAAGAAAATAAAGGTATTGAGGACAGATAATGGTGGACAATTCTGCGAAAATGAATTCAAAGAATTATGTAAGAAGTGTGTTATAGAAAGGAAAAAGACTACTCCATACACACCTCAGCAGAATGGAGTTTCAGAAAGGATGAACATGACACTGATGGAAAAATCAAGGAGTATGCTCAACAATGTCGTGTTAGGATAGGAATTCTGGACAGAGGTAGTGGATACAACATGTTACTTGGTCAATTGATCACCCTCATCAGCGCTGGATGATAAAACTCCACACGAGGTATGGAATGGAAAGAAACACTCTCTTGAACATCTTAGAGTGTTTGGTTGTGATGCTTATGTACATGTTCCAAAGGAAAATAGGAGTAAGCTGGATAAAAAAGTTGAAAAGTGTATATTTATTGGTTATAAAAATGGTGTGAAAGGTTATAAGCTTTGGAACTGAGAAACTAAGAAGATTTTTTACAGTCGAGATGTTGATTTCATAGAGGTAAAAGATGTTTCCAAACAGGAATTCCTACCAAGGACAGAAGAACTTGAGAAAATAAAGTTTGAGTTGGATGATGCAAAATCTGAATCATCTAAAGAAGATGAAGCAGAAGAAGAAGAACCTCATACCCTGGTATTGAGGAGATCAATGAGGGAAAGAAGGAGACCAAAAAAGTATAGTCCACTTGATTTTCATTCTAATTTTGCTTTATCTATTATTGATTATGATCCCAAAATTGTTGGGGAAGCAATGAATTCAGAGGATAGTAAACTATGGAAGAAGGCCATGGTTGAAGAAATGGATGCCTTGGATAAGAATGAGGCATGGGATATAGTTGAGTTGCTAGCTGGAAGAAAATATGTTGGTAGAAAATTTTTGTTTAAGAAGAAGTTTAATGTAGAAGGAAAAGTGGAGAAATACAAAGCTTGGTTAGTAGCAAAAGGTTATTCCTAGGTAGAGGGAATTGACTTTGGTGAGATTTTTTCTCTTGTTTCCAAGTTAACTTCTATTAGATTTGTTTTATCTATTGTTGTTTCTTTTGATCTTGAAGTGGAACAGATGGATGTGAAGACAAAATTCATACATGGGGATATGGAAGAAGAAATCTACATGAAGCAACCAGAAGGATTTATAGTGAAGGGAAAGAAAGAGATGTTTTGTAAGCTAAAGAAGTCACTATATGGTCTGAAGCAATCACCTAGGATGTGGTACCAAAAGTTTGACACATACATCCTTGGATTGGGATTTGTGAGAAGAAGGGATGATCACTGTGTATATTCCAAGCAGGTTGGTAATCACTTCATTTATGTAGTGTTGTATGTTGATGACATGTTGCTAGTAGGAAATAACATGGATGTTATCAAGGAGGTGAAATCACAGCTATCCTCCAAATTTGACATGAAGGATATCGATGTTGCTAACTTCATTCTAGGAATGGAGATTAAAAGAGATCGTGAAAACATGAAACTATGGTTGAATCAAAGAAAATATGTTGAGACGATATTCCAGAGGTTTGATATTCATGGAAGTAAATTGGTTAAGGTTCCTATTCCTATAGGTGTAAATTTATCTATTGATTAGTGTCCCAAGACATAGGAAGAAGAAGATGACATGTCCCATGTTTCGTATGCCAGTGCAATTGGCAGTTTGATGTATGCAATGGTCTGTACTAAACCGGGAATTACACATGCAGTGGGAGTTTTGAGTAGGTATATGTCAAAACCAGGGAAGGAGCATTGGACATAAGTAAAGAGGGTCTTCAGGTATTTGCGTGGCACTACCAATTATGGATTGTGCTACCAAGGAAGACTAAGATTGGACAAAGTGGTGGACATACATGGCTTTGTTGATGTAGGCTGGGCTGGAGATTTGGATCTCAGAAGATATAGAAGTGGGTATGTGTTTAACCTATTTGGAGGAGCAATCTATTGGATGAGCAAAAGATAGGCTGTAGTGGCACTCTCAACTACAAAAGCTGAATAAATAACATCCACTCATGCAAGCAAGGAAGCAATATGGTTACAGAGATTGTGTTCAGGTATAGGGTTGGTACAACAAGCAGTGAGATTAGATTGTGATAGTCATAGTGCAATATTCCTGGCAAAGAACCCAATTTATCATTCGAAGACAAAGCATATTGATGTTCAGTGTCACTTTGTGAGAGACATGGTTGAAGAAAAGAAGGTGTTGCTGGAAAAGGTTGACACTTTGAAGAATGTTGCAGATTCATTGATAAAGTCTGTGAGCACATAAATTTCTCATGGTGTAGAGTATAAGGGTCTAGGTCCAAGGTGCAGTTGAAACTGGGTACCAGACACAGAAAAGACAGTATGCACAACATGGGAAGGCACAGAGAAGAAAGCATAGGTTGCTCCACACAGTCTATAGTTGAAGTGATACAAAAGGTTTAGTCTTATAGTGACTCAAGATGAGTCATAGGTGAGTGTTGGGGGCATGTTGGCCCTCGACCAAGTTTTGAGGAAATCTTGGTCAAGTTTGGCCACTTTTTGGACTTCGACGAAGTGATCAAAGATGGAGCATCCAGGCGGAGCTAAGATCATGGATATCACTTGTTTTGTGGGATTTGTGGACCCAACATGGGGTTCATTAGGGGTTTTTTATTAGGGTTATCGGATGTCGGCCCATGGGTTTACCCATGATTAGGCCTTTTTGTAAAAGTATAAATAAGAATAAGATTGTAAGTATGAGTAGTGAAAGTAGTGGAAGGGGATGTAATTTGCTAAGTGCAAGAGTCAAGTAGTCTTGAGTTGATTTGTGCAACATGACATGCTTTTAAGGCTTCGTGCTTGATAGAGGAGTTGGCTCTGTGCCTTGACCTGATTTTGGGAAGGTGGATCTAGTGCTTGGTGCACAGATCACCTGTCCAGTGTGAATTTTGGCTTTGTGTCTTAGTGCATAGGAGCAGACGAATGTAAGATATTGAAGCCTAATAAAGAAGAAGAAGCAGTTGGTGGACGTAGCCCCACATTGGGGTGAACTACGTATATAATGTATTCATTGTTTGCTTTGTGCTATAATGTTTATGTTGTGAATATCCTTAGTGCATTAGTTGTTATATGTGATATATAGATCTATGGATTCTTAGTGATTTATTTATGTTGAATGTGCTAGATCTATCTTATGATGCTAAGTGCGATGCTTATTTTTTCATTGTTACTGCACCAATCTATCCTCAGGGTTTGTTCTGTGATGTGAATAAAGTGATAAGTTAATTCTTGCTATCTTCTAAGTACTTTGCGAAGTGTTATAATCAAAGATCTGTGTCCCATCTTGGTTACAGACACCTGAGTCCTATAACCCCCCCTGCCTCTACCTCGGGTGAGACTTGGCCTGCTTCGCAGGTGTTTCTCAAAGGGCTGGTATTTAGGGTTTTTTTGGTGTGCTGTTAAAGAGTTGAAACCTGGGTTTGCCCCTGTGCCATCAAATGGTTCTGTTGTCGAGACTAAAACTATGATTGTTGGGAACTGAAGTAAAGGAAACAAAATATTTGTGCATAGATCTGCTACTGTAGTGTGTAGTATTCTACTTGAATTGCGAAGCTCTGTGCTAAGAAAGAAACCCAATCTGAGAAAAGAGGTAAGATCTTGAAATAGGTAAAGCTTTGTACTTTTATAAGTGTAAGATAAGTGGAATTTTTTGTTTCGAAAGTATGAATTTAAGTATGTTTAATAGATTATGTCCTAGTTTGAAAGCTAGGGTGCAGTAGGAAGAAAGGGTTGATCTAAGTAAGGATATTAGAAATGAAGAAAGAAATGCTATTCTTATGCATAGAAATAATTTTTGGCCTAATAATTGGATGCAGGAACCTAGAAAGAATTTTTGCAGATTGCAGGTCCAACACTGTGATCCTTGTGTGCAATACAAGAGGAAGAGAGAATTAACCATTTGTTATAATGTAGAAGACCTAGACATCTTGCTAAGGAATTCCCTGGGAATAAGAGCATGTTAGAAGATCAAAAAGGGAAAGGATCAAAGAAATTTCATACTACATTAGTACAATTAAAAGAAGCAATGAATGATCACAAAGATGCCAGTTTACTAGAGATCATGAAAGAAAAACAAGGCATAGATACAAGAATAGGAGACTTTGACATAGATTGTGTCTTGGATGAGGAAACACAAATGAATATTATGATAGAAGGCACTTGGGAAATTTTAGGAAAGCCTACTATGGTACCTTCACTGGGAAGGATAGGCTTGTTTAAAGGAAAGATGATAGCCCTATGTGGAAGAGTTACTAATGTACCTATTATTATTCATGGAACATCGACAGAAGAGGAATTTGAAGTTATTAAGGTTGTTGAGAAAAACACCCTTTCCCTCTTTTATTAGGAAAGACTTGGATTGAGAACAATTAGATCAGAAGGAAAGGAGAGGAAGAAGCTATAGAAAATAAAAAGCAAGAACTAAGGGATCTCATAGCTAGGAAAATAGATCGACTGATAGAAGAACGAGAAGTTAAGTAAAAGAAATAGAAGGAAAGAGAATTAGTTGTCGAAGTTGAAAGAACGAAAGAAGGTTTGAAGGACCTATCCATGCAAGAAGAAAGTAAATCCACCCAAGAAGTGATAAGGGAAAGGATATTACCTTTGAACCCTTTGGAAGTACATCAACATTGCGAAGCCACCATGATAGAAGAAACTAAGAATAAGAATGGAAAGTGGAATCCAGAAATAGTTAGAGAGACTCAAATCACAAGAAAGAAGGCAAGGAAGCTTAGTAAGAAGAAAGCCAGGATGGAAATGATATAGGGAGTTACAGAGAAGACTTCACAGGAAGTAGGTTTGCAGGCTCTAAACCACGCAAGAACAACAGAACTACGTAGAAAGGGACTTCACCTCGGCGAAGCTATATGACCGTTGGAGGTGCCCTGATCGTTAGAATGACACTCCAAAACAGCTAGGAAACACATTTATGGGTGAATAAACCACATTTGGGATGTTAATACCATGCCATAACAGACATATTCGAGTTAATGGAAGTAGTCTTGCCCATTGGAAGAGTCTGTTATGATGTTCTCTTACTTAAACTGTCCAACGCTGCGTCGGGACCACTTTTTTCCATTCGTGATTAACGTTGATAACAGATAACAGATTGTGTGTTGATCTGCAATTTCAGAACCTAGACATCACCATCTGCTTGTTTACCCCATCTGTCTATTCTCCTACCCCAACTTATCCGTTTAAAAGTGATAATGTCGAGAAAATAGACTGAGTTAGAGAAGTTCGTCGAAGAGGTCCTTAAGAAGTTTATGGTTGACCGAGCTATGCATGAAGGTGTTCAGGCATCATCGACTAGGGGACTACAGGCTTCCCCTTCGACTACATGACATTTAGACCCTACTAATCTTGCGAATGAGAAGTGAAGTAAGCATCGCGGTGATATGGCTAATGCGAAGAAGATCCCATCGATCTTACCTGATTATATCTCTCCTTTAGCTGGCACGGTTAACCACGACAACACCCACGAGACTACGAGTATAATTTGATCACCGCATACATCTCTAAGGGGATACGCATAGTTGGAAGCCAGTTGGGATAGATACCATCCTTGAAGAACAATGAATTTAACCTTGGATACATAAAGAACTATTCCATGATCACCCCTCATAGATACCCGATGAAGAAAACTGGGGAGAAGCCTCGCATAGTCTCCCAGTCTTGGATTAAGGAGCTGGTGTAGTCCACAATACTTAATGTAATGAATATTCCTCATTTTGGCCAACATTAGGAGGTTAACGCTTGTATTAAACTCCTCTTGTCATGCTATCATGGTGGATACATGTGGCTCAATAGGCAGATTACTATGGATCCGACGCTGACCCACTTGATCACAGGATTGAGCATGCAGGGACCCGACCCTCAGCTGTTCTACCCAGGGAAGACCTTAGATCACTCACTTACATAATGCATTAAGGAGGCATACAGTGAGGTTGAGAAGGGAAAGCAAGGGTATAAGGTAGCCTCTATCCAGGATGGCATAGTGCACCTCGCTTTCCAACTGATAGCTGGGAAGCTCGTCAAAAAGAACCACCCCACACAGGTCATTGGGTTCGTGGTGGACCTTGGAGGGAAATGCATGGAGAGGATGCAGATGAATTGGGTGAGTTACCTCATGAACAAGCGTGAGAAGGATTTTTGTGAAATGCAGGATCAAGAATATGAGTTCCACTTCAACTGGCTACTTATGTTTATTGATTTTGTCACTTGGAAAATGCTGGAAGGAGCTACCCTCCCAGAGATTGAACCTTTGGAGTTATTGGCCATGAATTTCTCAAACTTATGGTATATGAATGACATGTTGAAGAAATGATAGTCAAATGCAGTGTTCCATTCCTACTATCAGTAACTGAAGGTTTCCATTGAGTCTTTCCCACACATAACACATGAAAATTGCACCAGTATAGACCACTAGCTAAGTTTCACACAGATCCCCATTTTATTTATATCACTACGCACAGGGATGAGAGAAAGGAAGAATTATAGTCCTATTACAAGCTGACCAATGAAGACATGAAGAATATCACTAAGGCGTGGCCGAAGGAGTTCTGTGTATCGATTGATGATGTTGAACTTTCCGTCTCTGACATCATAGGAAGCCCCTTGGTCACCTAGTTTGAACATGCAGGATAATCAAGTGCAAATAAGAAAAATAAAAAGGAATTTTAGAACATATAGACCGATGAAGAGGACAATGCCTCAGAGGAAAATGGACTTGGATCACCTGCATGAGGAGGAGGAGATGAAGTAAATCAAGAAGTAATAGGGGAATAAGGAGAAAATAAAGGAGAAGGTGAAGATACATTGCCGAAGGATCCCCCTACTGAGACAGAAGAAATGAAGAAGAGAAAGGTTTCCCCGCATAAACCTTCAACAAGAAATAAGACCCACTCCAGTAAGCCCCAGATGAAGGCCACGCTCATAGAAGATGATATAAGTCTAGTTCGCAGAGCAATGGAGAATGAGTCTGAAGATCTCTTATAGAGATACACAGCGAAGCAGGATGAACTATATGGTAGAATATAAAATGAATTGAGTGAAGTAAAGGAAGCTATTTTCTCGGTCCACGCAGTCCCTACTGTTCCTTCCTCATCAGAGACTGCAGATTTCGGGGATGAGCCAACCCAACTTCGAAGACTTGGAGATGCAATAGAGGCTCGACTTCAGCGAGTCCAAGAAGAGAAGGAGAAGGCTATAGAATCCATGAAGAAAGAGAAAGAGAAAGTCTTAGAGAACCTATGAGTTGTGTAGCACTATTCAACCGTGTATGAAAAAAAGAAACATGAGTTCTGGGTGATGCTCGAGGAAGACAAAGTGAAGATACAAAGGGAAAAGGACTAGTTTCTCACAGAGTAGACTGCAGTCAAAGAAGTGGTGAGCAGAACACTTCACTATGTGCTAGGCTTGGCACATGAGTAAAATGAGGCAGTCGAGGTTCAAGTGATGAATCTCGCTGAGGCCATCCAACAACTTCAAGAAAGGGTAGTATAGTTGGAGATCCAAGCAGTACCAAGCACTTCACATGAAGTGCACAACTAGATGGAGGAAGATGCTAAGAGTGCAGTTGAAAGGATCATATCCCTCTCCTTAGAATGAAAGTAGTTGAGCGATAGAAGCGTGCAGACCTACGAACACCTCACAGAAGATCTAGAGATTAGGAAGTTAGAAGAACAACTGTAGGAGGTGTAGCAACAAGCACTGACAGTTCAATCACAGATGAAGTCACTCACAACAGTCAAGAGAATGAAGAGATCACAAGAACAACACGCTATCCAAAAACATATTACTACCATCCAAGGCAGAGTAATGGAAGTCACATAGAGACTACAACCAGTGTTGGAGGAAGCATGCGCAATGTTTGAAGAGGTCAAAGGACAAGGTTCACAATTGGACCAAGTGGTTGCAACAGTGGAACAATGCCTGGAAGGGCATGTTACAGTGCAAATGATCCAGAAGTTCACTGAGAAGGAGGCTCAGGTGAAGAAGAAAGTTGAGGTAACTCGAGCTAAGATCAAGGCCTTCAAAGTAGCACTACCTAGATATGAGTGACTCGGGATGAGTCACAGGTGAGTGTTGGGAGCCTGTTGGCCCTCAACCAAGTTTTGAGAAAATCTTGGTCAGGTTTGACCACTTTTTAGACTTCGACTCAGTGATCGAAGATGGAGCATCTAGGTGGAGCTGAGATCGTGGATCCACTTGTTTTTTGGGCTTTTTTGACCCAGTATGGGGTTCATTAGGGTTTTTGTATTATGGTTATGGGATGTCGGCCCATGGGTTTACCCATTATTAGGCCTTTTTGTAAAACTATAAATAAGAATAAGATTGTAAGGATGAGTAGTGAAAGTAGTGGAAGGGGATGTAATTGGCTAAGTGCAAGAGGCAAGTAGTCCTAAGTTTCTTTGCTCAATAGGACATGTACGTAAGGCTTTGTGCTTGATAGAGGAGTTAGCTCTATGCCTTGACCTAATTTTGGGAAGGTGGATCTGGTGCTTAGTGCGCAGATCACCTATCCGGTGCAAAGCTTGGGTCTGTGTCTTAGTGCATATGAGCAGATAAATGTAAGAGATTGAAGCCTAATAAAGAAGAAGAAGCAGTTGGTGGACGTAGCCCCACACTCGGGTGAACCACGTATATCATGTGTTGATGGTTTTATTTGTGCTATGATGTTTATGCTGTGAATGTTCTTAGTGCATTAGTTGTTATATGTGATAGATAGATCTATGGATGCTTAGTGATTTATTTATGTTGAATGTGCTAGATCTAACTTATGATGCTAAGTGTGATGTGTATTTTGTCATTTTTACTGTGCCAATCTATCCTTAGGGTTTGTTCTGCGATGTGAATAAAGTGATAAGTTAATGCATGTTATCTTCTAAGTACTTTGCGAAGTGTTATAATCATAGATCTATGTCCCAACTTGGTTATAGACACCTGATTCCTATAACCCCCTTCCTCTACCTTGAGTGAGACTTCGCCTGCTTCACAGGTGTTTCCAAAAGGGCCAGTAGTTAGGGTTTTTTTGGTGCATTGTTGAAGCATTGAACCCTAGGTCTGCCCCTGTGCCAACATAGAGTAACAATGGGCATTGCTGCCCTGGATTATTGACTATATAATCATGTGGACCCCTGTATACAAAGAAAACAACAAGTGGGAGAATGTTGGGTATGTGTTATATTCATTTCATATGTGTGTGTGGGTGCATCATATTCAAAAACTACATCTGACGATCCCAACTTTGGGCAGTTTTTTCTATTTTAGCAGATTTTTTTATTTTTAGAGGTTTTCTAAATTAATCCTGGATTAAGGGATTAGGATTTTGGTAGCTACGAAATACCTAAAACATTTTATATATTGTATGGTGAATGGTGAAATTAATACAATGAAGAGTTGAAAGGTGCAACACCAAGGAAGGCTAGTTTTCTCTCGGTTAAGAGTTTCTAGTGTAAATCTTTGTGTACTATGTGTATGAGCCATTGATTAATTTTTATTTTACTTAAGAATCTGTATGCATTTCTTTACTTCACAGGTTTAAAACTTACATCATGACTATTTTCTTTGCATGGCATATGAATATATTATTTTCATTCTCTTACATGTGTTTTCATGGCTCTCTACAAGTTATGCATTTGTTTGCATGGCTATCTCCATGCTATGGATGTAATCTCATTATAGTAAAGGAACTAGAGTTGTAATTTAATCCAGGTAAATGGATTAAGGTTTAGGATGCCACATAATGTCTGTTGGCCCTTGACCAATTTGTGAAGAATACTTGGTCGTATTTGACCATTTTTTGGGACTACGATAGCTTGCCAAAGATGGAGCGCAACGCGAAGCGGAAATTAAGCAAGACCTATTTTTGGGTCCATTTTAGGGTTTTGGGTTGATGTAATGGTAAAGGGATGTTGGCCCATGGGTTTACCCACACTTAGGCCCATTTTGTAATCTATAAATAGATAATTAGGCAATGTAAGTAAGAGGAGAAGAAGAAGTAGTAGTACATCTGTGTGATGTATAGCTAAAGGATTAGTTCTAGTAGCTAGATCTGAGTGATCAGATGTATATTGCAAGTGCTATGTGCATGATTGTAAAGATATTGAAAAGATAAGTGCAAGTTGTTGTAGCTTTGTGCTGAAGTGCAAGGAAGAAGGATCTAGCAAGTTGTGCAGATCTTCTGTCCCGTGGGAAGTAAGGGTCACTGAAGCTCTGTGATGTAACCGCTTGACCGAGATAATATAAAGAAGAATAATTTGTGGACGTAGCCCCAGGGTGGGGTGAACCATGGTAACTGTGTGTATTATTCTATGTACTTTGTCCTAATGTGTTTATCTCTTTCTTGACTAAGTGTTTGATGTGATTAAATACATATAGTTATGCTCTGTGTTGATGATATATGAATAAATGTTAGATCTGATATATAAGATGCTTAGTGCTTGATCTATTGAATATAACCTATATTTTTGTGGCTAAGTACTGAATCATCTTTAGTATAAGTATTCACTACGATGATTTGTGCTATCTACGAAGTACCATAAGGGTTAGATATTGATGAATGATCTATGCTAAGTGCTCTGTAAAAGATATAATCATAGATCAATGTCCCATCTAAGGTTCCAGACATTTGATTCCTGCAACCACCCTGCCTCTACCTCGGGTGAGACTTCATCTGCTTCGAAGGTATTGCCGAAAGGGTTGGTAGTTAGGGTTTTGTTTGTGCGCTCTTGAGCGTTGAACCCTGGGTTTTCCTTGTGTCATCAAATGGTTCCATTGTTGGGACCTGGAACTGTGATTGCTGGGAACTAAAGAAGAAAAAGATTTGTGTGAAATAAGCTATGTGCATAGATCTATTTCCCTAGTGCGCCGTATTCTACTTGACCTACAAATATTTGTGCCAAGAAAAAGAGGTCAGATCTGAAGGAAAGATGTTAGATCAGCAAGAAAGAGGTTGATAACGAAGAAAAGAAGTGAGATCTGAACGCTCTGTGCTCTAAGAAAATCAAAAGTGGAAATCTATGAAAGAGAAAGGTCATATCTAAAGGAAAGAGGCTAGATCTGCAGAAAAGAGGTAAGATCTGTAAGTTTTGTGTTCTAATAAAGGTAAGAATAGTAAAAAACAAAAAAAAATTGAAATCTTTGTGCTCTGCAAAAGTAAAATAAGTGAATTTTTTTTAATATGGATCTAGGTATGTTTAATAGATTTTGTTCTAGCTTGGAAACTAGGGCTCTGATAGATTAGAGAAAGTTTGATATGAATAAATCTGATAGATATGTTATACCTATGCATAGAAAGAATGTCTGGACTAACAAGAAGATGCAGGATCCTTGAAAGAAATTTTTGCAGGCTAGCTACCATAACCCTAGTGCGCAGTACATAAGAGGTTGGGGAACATTTAAAAGAAAAATAGGATTAACCCTCTGTTACAGTTGCAGAAGACCAGGACATCTTGCTATGGAATGCCCTAGTGGAAGACCTAGTTGTCTCTGTTGCGAGGCTTTGGACCATGAAGTATTGGATTGCCCTAGACTGATTGCCAAGCTTGAATGAATGAATCCAAGAGAAGAAAACCTTAAGGCAGATCCACAAAAGTAGAAACTCAGAAAGAATCAGAAAAGGTATTGCTATAGATGAAAGACACCTTGAATGATCACCGACATGTTAGGCTATCAGATATCTTCAAAGAAAAGGAGAAAGTCGAAGAAAAAATAGGAGACTTCAACATTGATTGTACTCTTGATGAAGAAACACAAGTGAACATTATGCCAGAAAGAACTTGGGAAGCCATAGGAAATCCTTCCATGATCCCTTCCCTAGGAGGAACAAGTTTATTCATAGGAAAGCTAATAAACCTATGTGGAAGGCTCGCCCAGATACCTATGAATGTCAATGGAACTTTGATAGAGGAAGACTTTGAGATTATTAAATTTGTTGAAGACAACGCCCCATTTACCATGCTCATAGGAAAACCTTGGATCGATAGAGAACAAGCCAGACAAAAAGAGGAAGAAGAAGTACAGAAAAAGAAAGAGTTAAAAGACTTTATGACCAGAAGGATCACACACTTGATTGAAGAACAAAAGAGTAGATCACAAATATTTAATACCAGAAACTCTAATGTCGAGGCTAAGAGAACACTCGAGGATCCACAGAATATTGAGTTACCTATTTTTGATATGGAAGAAGTATTATCCAGGAACCCTAGGAAAGACTTTCAACAACACGAAGTAACTAAGACCAGAGAAGATAAGCATCAGGATGGTAAAAACATTACTGAGACGAAGCTCATGGGGAAGAAGGCTAGAAATTTAAGAAATAAAAGGGATAACACTGCAAGGTTACAAGAAGTTCTAGAGGAAACTTCACAGACATAAAAATTAAAGAATTGGAACTTCATCAGGATATTAGAACAACGACATCTGACACTCCTCCATGAAGAAGCAATAAAGTCGTTGGACCAATATAACCGTTCGACTTCTGCTCCGAATGGGTCAAAAGTCAATTATGGGTTCTCACTAGACCATTGGACAACACAAGAACAGATAGGACAGATTTAATGAGGGCCTCGTATCCGTTGCAAGCAGACTGTTGCTAAGTTTTCCTACTTAATCCGTCGCACCATGCACCTAGAATACTTTTTGCTAAATGAGAATTTGAGCACAAAACCTGAGATTAACTTACCCAGAGATCATTGTCGTGTTCCCATACTATTCACTGTAGTCTCTGAATTCCTTTCACACCCGATCTAGATGACCCAAGTTTGTATGTCGGATAAGCTCAACGTTGCCGAGAAAATCATTGAAGAAGTTCTAATTGACTTAATGAATGAGAGATTCATGTCAGAGTGTAGAATGTCCACAGGTGTACAGGCATCGTCCTCAGGAGAATTTCCAGCTTCCCCCTCTATTGCTCACGCAGGACCATCTCAACTGCCTTTGGAAAGACGATGTAAGCTTGGAAATGACTTCGCCACTGTGAAGATGATCCCAAGTACTTGCTTAAATATATCCCACCACTAAGTGGAACAATGAATCAAGACACTGTACCCAAAGACTTCGACTATGTTGTGGTCACTGCATACCTCTCGAAAGGGGTGCGCGCAGTTGAAATTTAGTGATTTCAACCTTGGAGATCGCAAGGTTTACAGTATGCTAACCCCGCACAAATACTTAATTATCACAAAAGGGAAGAACCCAAAGATTGTCCCTCAGCAATGGATCCACAACCTCACGTAGTCAACCCTCCTCAATGTAATGAAGATTCCACATTTCGGGAGGCATCAGGAAGTAAATGCATGCGCCAATTTGTTGTTGTCCTGCTACCATAGAGGATACCTATGGTTGGACTGCCGCATCACTGTGGATCTGATTTTGATCAATCAGATCACTGGGCTAAGCATGCAAGGCTCTGACCCGCATGATTTTTACCCTGGAAAGAACACAGATCACATTCTCTCCCAACGAATAAAAGACACATATGGAGATCTAGAGAAGGACACACGATATTACAAGGTAGTCTCCATTGAAAATGTAGCAGTGTGCTTTGGTTTCTAGCTGATCGCAGGGAAGTTAGTCCGCAAAAACAGACCGACACAGGTAACCAAATTTGTACTTGACCTTGCAGGGAAGTGCGTGGAGGGACTACAAATAAATTGGGATAAGTACCTTATAAATCAGCTAGAGCTTGACTGTAGATGAGCGCAAGACCAAGGGTATGAGTTCCACTTTAGTTGGTTGCTCATACTCATCACTTCCATCGCTTGGGAACTACCAGAGGGAGCCACTTTTCTGGAAATCAAACCCTTCGAACCACTGGCCGTGAAGTTCTATACGCTGTGGTACTCCAGCGACATGAACAAGTAATGGCATTCCAACACTGTCTTCCACGCTTACTACACTCAATTGAAGAATGCAATCCAATCTACACTATGCATCACACCCAACACACTTCATAAGTTTATACCTTTGATGAAATTCAGTGTAGGCCGTCACTTCACCTATATCACAGTGTGCACGGATGAGCACAAACAACAACTCCAGTCGTATTACAAGCTGACAGGAGATGACTTGGAGGAGATTACCAAGGAATGGTTGGCAAACCTCCTTGTTGTAGCAGAACCCACAGAGATGTCCGACGTGGATAGCCCTAAATCTATGATGGACACACCTGGACCGTGCAAGACTAAGAAGGATGCAAAAGTTCAAGATATCCAGAGCACATCCATGAATACTACTTCGTTCTCACCTACGAAGGGAGGTGATGGTGAAGAACTAGGTGGGAAAGAAGTTGAGAAAAATAAAGGCGAGGTTAATCTTCCTAGAGAGGAGGAGGATCCCTCCAAGAAAAGGAAGATTACCTCACCAAATCCCTCATCCTGAAAGAAAGCTAAGGCCACTCGGACTACACTTAAAACTACCCTTAAGCCATATGATTTCGACTTCTTAATTACCGCGTTGAATGATGTTTCATTAGAGCTCGCAGAAAAGAAAGAAGAAAAGTAGGAGGATCTATTCAGCTGGATCGCGAGTGAACTCAAAGAAGTGCAGTAGGCACTCCAGTCCAGCCAAGTAGTTTCTGCAGTGCCCTTAACAATGGAAACACCAGGAATAGGCGATGAGCCCACTCAATTATACCAGATCGTCGAGAAAGTCAAAGCTCACCTTCGACAAGCTCAAGAAGACATCGCACAAGCCACCTAGACTTTGGCACAAGAAAAGAGTGCACATAGAGAACAATAGAGGAAGGCAGAACAAGAGAAACATGCCTTACAAGTGAAGTGGGAGGATGAAAAAGAACAGTTACAGCAGATTAAGGACTAGTTGCTAGCAGGGAAACTTGAAGTACAAGAAAGAGTTCAAAAATCACTTCGCTCTGTGATGGTCATAGAAGTCAAGATGGAAGACTGTCTCCCACAGCAGGTGACCCAACTGGAAGAAGTAATCCAACAACTTCAACAATGCATCATGGATCTAGAGCTCCGCACCATGCCTGAGACACCCCAAGAAATAAGAGATCTAAGAGAGGCCACTGCTTGAAGCGCAGTTGACCGATTAAAAACCTTGGCTTTGGAATGTAAGCAGCTAAGCACTAGAAGTGCCTAGACTTATGAAACCCTCATAGAGAATCTAGAATTGCATACATTGGAGGCACAACTCCAAGAAGCGAAGCAACATGAAGATGTGCTACAAGCACAGCTGAAGTCCATGACCCCAGTCGAAAGAATAAAGAGATTCACAAAACAATGCACAACCCAACAATAGGTACACACGCTACAAAGTAAAGTGATGGAAGTCTCTCAACGAATTCAACCACTCCAAGAGAAGGCATTCCAACTGTTCATTGAACTTGAAATCCAAGGAGCTGAACTCAAACAGGTTGTCATCACTGCAGAACAACGTCTAGAAGGACCGCTCAATGACACAGTAATCTAGGAATTTACTGAGCAAGAGGCTATCGCACTATAACAGGTCGAAGCAGCTCGAGCCAATATCAAGGTGTTTGAAGCAGAATTGATCAGACCTAAGTGACTTGGGACAATTCACAGGTGAGTGTTGGGGGCCTTTTGGCCCTTGACCAAGTTGTGAAGAACACTTGGTCGTATTTGACCGTTTTTGGGACTGCAACAACTTGCCAAATATGGAGCACAAAGCGGAAATTAAGGAAGCAAGACCTATTTTTGGGTCCATTTTAGGGTTTTGGGTTGATTTAATGGGAAAGGGATGTTGACCCGTGGGTTTACCCATGCTTAGGCCCATTTTGTAATCTATAAATAGATAATTAGGCAATGTAAGTAAGAGGAGAAGAAGAAGTAGTAGTACATCTATGTGATGTATAGCTAAAGGCTTAGTGCTAGTAGTTGGATCAGAGTGATCGGATTTATATTGCAAGTGTTATGTGCATGATTGTAAAGCGATTGAAAAGCTAAATCTAAGTGCAAGTTGTTGTCACTTTATGCCGAAGTGCAAGGAAAAAGGATCTAGCGATTTGCGCGGATCTTCTGTTCTGTGCGAAGTAAGGGTCACTGAAGCTCTGTGTTGTAACCGCTTGACCAAGATAATATAAAGAAGAATAATTTGTGGACATAGCCCCAGGGTGGGTGTGAACCACGGTAACTGTGTGTATTATGCTCTGTACTTTGTCCTAATGTGTTTATCTCTTTCTTGGCTAAGTGTTTGATGTGATTAAATAGATCTAGTTATGCTTTGTGCTGATGATATAAGAATAAATGTTAGATCTGATATATAAGATGCTTAGTGCTTGATATATTGAATCTAACCTATATTTCTGTGGCTAAGTACTGAATCATATTTAGTATAAGTATTCACTGTGATGCTCTGTGTTATCTTTGAAGTACCAGAAGGGTTAGATATTAATGAATGATCTATGCTAAGTGCCCTGTAAAATATATAATCACATATCAATGTCCCAGCTAAGGTTGCAGACATCTGAGTCCTGCAACCACCCCTGCCTCTACCTTAGGTGAGCCTTCATCTGCTTCGCAGGTGTTGCTGAAAGGGCCGGTAGTTAGGGTTTTTTTGGTGCGCTCTTGAGAATTGAACCCTGGGTCTTCTTGTGCCAACAATACCTATATATTTTATTGCAATGGTGAAGTTAATATAATATAAAAAAGAGAGAGGTGTGGCTCTAAGTTTTTTTGGTTTTCTCGATTAAGGGTTTCCAGGGTAAATCTTTGTGTATTGTGTATGCCATTGATTGTTGTTTTTCCCTTAAGAATATATATGCATTATTTCAATTTCTAGGTTTAACAATTACATTTGGTATCAAAGTGATGCTATTTTATTCAAGGGGGTGACTTATTGCTAAGGGTTTGGCTATTTTTGATAGAGAAAGTTTATATTGGATATGTGATAAACCTAGTTTCAGTGGGAGCTTTGCATTGGTGATTCTTATGTTAAAAGAGAATCATAAGCAATTCTAAAACCGAGATTGATAAATTTAATGGGAAAATCTCTAAGCTATGGAAGCTCAATATGGAGGACCTTCTTGTAGAAAGAGAATAATGGGTTGCTATGGATCCTGGTACTGCACCTTCATGTATGTATATAGAAGATTGGAAAAAGTTGGAGAGGAAGGAAAATAGTACAATTTAGTCTTGCCTTTCAGATTTAGTGCTACTAAATGACTTAGAAGATGCTATAGCCAAGGAATTATGGGATAAGTTAGGGACTTTGTATCAGTCCAAGTACCTGGTAAACACATTTTTCCTTTGAAATAAGATGTATCTTGTAAGGATGAATGATGGAGACTTCATTACAAAGTATCTAAATTCCTTTAACATTGTGGTAACTCAGTTGCTGTCAGTTGATATTAAAATTTCTGATGAACATAAGTGCATCAATTTACTGTGTTCTTTTCCATATTCATGGGATATTTTGGCTGTAGCTATTAGGAGTGATACAACCATATTAACATTTGATGATGTGTTTGCATCCTTGATATTCAAAGAAAAGAGGTGGAAAACCATGGATAGTTAGAAAACATATGGCTCATTTGTAAGAGGATGTTCCTTGTATAGAAGTAAAAACAATTCATCAAGTGGGGGATCTAAATCTAGAGGTAGATGTAAATCTCTAGAAAAATCCTTAAAGATATGTTGGAAATGTGGTAAAGTTGGGCATTTCAAGAAGCATTGCAGATCAAAAGCTGTTGAGAGAGAGAATGGATCTAATGATGTTCCTTTCATAGAAAATAAAGCCTCCTCAGAGGAAGGAGGCGATGTGTACTTGGGTTCTTCAAGCACACATGAAGATAATGATGTATGGATGATCAATTCAAGTGATTATTTTCAAATGACTCCTCACAATGAGTGATTTTCTGAATATGAAAAGTATAATGGAGGTGATGTTTTCCTACGATTTTACTCAACAACTAGAATCATAAGATGATGAAAGGTCAAGTTGTAGCTCAAGGATGGAAGGATCTGAATACTCCACAGGGTATTGCACATTCTAGAGCTAGTTAGAAACTTGATATTTATAAGTAAGATGAGTCATGCAGGTGTATATATTGTGTTTGAAAATGAAACATATAAAAAGTTTCGATGAGAAATGGTGTTGATAAGGGGATTTCAGAATGGAACTCTATAAAAGTTGTTGGGAAGCATAATCAAGATATGGTGTTGTAAGAGGATTCTTTATTTGTAAGAGGTCATACCCAAGACATGAATCCTGGTAAGTCTTCAGGGGGGATATATAAATCTATAGGTATATCTAAGTCTCCAGGAAAATCTTTGAGAAAATGATGGAAGTGTGGTAAAATAGGGAATTATAAGAAAGATTGCAAGTCTAAGAAGGTTGATAAACCAAAGGGATCTGATAGTACCTCTTCCACAGAGGTGAAAACATCCACTGAAGAAGGAGGTGATGTTTACCTGGCATCTACAGGTACACATGTAGATCATGATGTATGGTTGATCGACTTAGGTGTGTCATACCATACGACTCCTCACAGGGAGTGATTCTATGAATATGAAAAATACAATGGTGGTGATGTATTCCTAGGAGATGACTCGACAACCAAAATCATGGGATGTGGAAGGGTTAAGTTGTTGCTAAGAGATGGAAGGATTAGAACTCTCCCTGTGGTTCTTCACATTCCAAAACTATCCAGGAGCCTAATATCTGTAAGCAAGTTGGATGATGTAGGAGAAGATACTGTATTGGGAAAGGGAAGTTGCAAGATGGTATGAGGAGTAATGGTGTTGATGAGGGGAGTTCGATGTGGAACTCTGTATAAGTTGTTGCGGCGAAATTATACTAATGGGTGTAAAATTTTTGTTGTCCCTGAGCAGACAAATAAAGAAGACAAGATCAATATTGTCTCTGGAAAGAAGACCATGTTGTAGCATCAAAGACTGGGGCATATTGGAGAAAAGGGCCTTCAAACACTACATGGTAAAGGTATGGTTGAAGGTATGTCTAATTGCACTCTGTATTTTAATTTATGTGAACATTGCATATATGGAAAACAGAATCGAGTAATATTTCCATTTGGTGCTACAAGAGAAAATGAGATCTTAGAGTTGATACACAGTGATGGGTTTGGACCTGTGCATGTTCCATCACTAGGTAAATATATGTATTATGTTTCATTCATAGATGATTTCTAAAGGAACACATGGATTTATTTTCTTATAAATAAATCTGAGGTATTTGATAAATTTAAAGAGTTTAAGGCTCTGGTAGAAACTCAGATAGATAAGAAAATAAAGGTATTGAGGACAGATAATGGTGGAGAATTCTGCGGAAATGAATTCGAAGAATTATGTAAGAAGTGTGGTATAGCAAAGCAAAAGACTACTCCATACACACCTCAACAGAATGGAGTTACAGAAAGGATGAACATGACACTGATGGAAAAAGCAAGGAGCATGCTCAACGATGTCGAATTAGGACAAGAATTTTGGGCAGAGGCAGTGGGTACAACATGTTACCTGGTCAATTGATCACCCTCATCAGCGCTAGATGATAAAAATCCACCTGAGGTATGGAATGGAAATAAACCCTCTCTTGAATATCTTAGAGTATTTTGTTGTGATGCTTATGTACATGTTCCAAAGGAAAATAGGAGTAAGCTGGATAAAAAAGATGAAAAGTGTTTCTTTATTGGTTATAAATATGGTGTGAAAGGTTATAAGATTTGGAACCTATAAAATAAGAAGATTGTTTATAGTCAAGATGTTTTCAGAGAGGTAAAAGATGTTTCCAAACAATAATTCCTAACAAGGACATAAGAACCTAAGAAAATAGAGTTTGAGTTGGATGATGAAAAATTTGAATCATCTGAAGAAGATGAAGCAGAAGAAGAAGAAGAACCTCATACCCCGGTATTGAGGAGATCAGTGAGGGAAATAAGGAAAGTAAAAAAGTATAGTCCACCTGATTTTCATTCTAATTTTTCTTTATCTATTATTGATGATGATCCCAAAATTGTTAGGGTAGTGAATTCAGAGGATAGTAAACTATGGAAGAAGGCCATGGTTGAAGAAATGGATGCCTTGGATAAGAATGAGGCATGAGATATAGTTGAGTTGCTAGCTGGAAGAAAATATGTTGGTAGAAAATTGTTGTTTAAGAAGAATTTTAATGCAGAAGGAAAAGTGGATAAATACAAAGCTCGGTTAGTAGCAAGAGGTTATTCTCAGGTAGAGGGAATTGAATTTGGTGAGATTTTTTCTCTTTTTGCCAAGTTAACTTCTATTAGATTTCTTTTATCTATTGTTGTTGCTTTTGATCTTGAAGTGGAACATATGGATGTGAAGACAAGATTCCTACATGGGGATCTGGAAGAAGAAATCCACATGAAGCAACCAGAAGGATTTGTAGTGAAGGGAAAGAAAGAGATGGTCTGTAAGCTAAAGAAGTCACTATATGGTCTGAAGCAATCATCTAGGATGTGGTACCAAAAGTTTGAAACATACATCCTTGGATTGGGATTTGTGAGAAGTAGGGCTGATCACTGTGTATATTCCAAGTAGGTTGGTAATCACTTCATTTATGTAGTGTTGTATGTTGATGACATGTTGCTAGTAGGAAATAACATGGATGTTATCAAGGAGGTGAAATCACATCTATCCTCCAAATTTGACATGAAGGATATCGATGTTGCTAAATTCATTCTGGGAATGAAGATTAAAAGAGATTGTGCAAACATGAAACTATGGTTGAATCAGAGAAAATATGTTGAGACGATATTGCAAAGGTTTGATATGCATGGAAGTAAATGTTGATTAAGGTTGGTTGTCATTGATGTCAACCCTTGAAGAAAAACCCGTAGCACAAAGGTTTGGGTAATGGACCCAATAGTGTTTTATGTAAATATGACTCATTCTTGTTTTTTCATGGTTGATAAGAAGTAAATATGGATGAACTCCAAAGTAGTCCCCTTATGGTGAAAGCCCTCACGGGAAGATGCTTTGTGGAGTAAGAGAACCCATGCTTAATTG
>JZKD02S1695130.1:30888-86169 GCA_000966675.3 Picea glauca | reverse complement strand
AAATGGAAGATTCTAAACCTATGGGTACACCTATGGTAACTAGATGTAAATTAAGCAAGGATGATGATTCACCTAATGTTGATCAAAGCTCATATCGATCAATGATAGGAAGCCTGTTGTACATCACAACATATCGCCTAGACATAATGCATGTTGTAGGAACGGTAGGAAGATATCAGGCTGCACCCAAACAGAGTCATTTGCAAGCTGCCAAAAGGATATTCAGGTATTCAAAAGAAACAATGACTTATGGCCTGTGGTATCCCAGAAATCAAAATATTCAGTTGACTGTTTATTCAGATGAAGATTGGGCAAATTGTGTTGATGAGAGAAAAAGCACCAGTGGAGGAGCATTCTTCCTGGGTGACTCCTTAGTAGCCTGGATTAGTAAAAAGAAAGGTTCCATTTCTTTATCAACCACAGAGGTAGAGTACATTGTTGCTGCTACCTGTTGCACCCAGGTATTATGGATGATTCAGACACTTGCAGACTTAGAGGTAAAATACACTGCACCGATCCCAATTCATTGTGATAACACTAGTGCCATCAGTGTGTCTAAATATCCTGTCTTCCACTCCAAGACCAAACATATTCCCATAAAATATCATTTTCTGAGAGATCAGGTCACCAATCAGATTGTTCAGGTCCATTACATTCCCACTACGGAACAAATTGCAGACATCTTTACTAAATCCCTATCTAAGACATCGTTTGAATATCTCAAACAAAAGCTGGGCATCATTTCGTTTCACACCTAAAAGAGTCCATCTTGTTAGGGGGAGTTTTGTATTGTTTGAATATCTAATGCCTCCTAAAATTACTGCAATAGCTCAGGGGGAGCATGTCTTTTCTTTGACATTGATGTCAAAGGGGGAGAAAAGAATTCAGGTTCCTTAGTTACCATCAATGCAAAAGGGGGAGATTTTTGGCAAATGTTTAACAGGTAGCGTATGCTTTTCATTGATGGCAAGTACAACAATGAAGATGGCATGAGTATAGGAAGAATGTAATAGACGGGCATCAGAAGTAGTTTGGTAATACGTTGCAGAGAAAGCTCGATAAGATCAGAAGAGATAGGTCAGAGGATGGTTGGCATGCTTTATAGGTAGTATGAATGCCAACTGATGGCAGGATCAGAGTGTGCATCGATGGAAAAATAAGAACAAAGTAAGCTCAGGAGGAATTAGCGCAGAGTCGAATGCAGTGCATAGGTGCGAACCAGGGATGAGGTTAACTCATGGCTAAAGATCAAGGGAGATAGCGCACTTAGGATCACAGGCAGATCAAAGGTCGAGGCCTTTGAAACTTAGAAATTCTTCCAAGTAAGGAGGATGCATAAGCTCGGAGGAGAAGCGTCAGTGATCGTTGGATCCCATCCTGAATTCTCGATGACCGTCAGATCTCAATGTAGACAAGAGGAGTGCGCAGATATGGAGGATAGATCTCGAGCATTATATCCGAGCGCAGGGTCTGACCACTGTTGGATCGAGGAGAACCTGCACGCTCTTTAAAGTGCAAGGAGTAGAGGGCTCACAAAATCCCGAAAGAAGGAGGACTGTCCATCTTCAGGTAGGACACGTGGACACAGATCAACATTTCACTGACTAGAGAGTCAAAGGAATGGGGTTCCCTAACCTCTCAAAATCGTGAAATGCGAAATCACGACTTAACCACAGCCATCAAATCAAGATGTGATCTGCATCGTTGATCCACTCCATTTTGGAGTTTCGCAGATTGAGAGTTGTAGATGTCAAGTAATATCATCCATAGGAATCCCAATTTCGCGATATGAAAAATCGTGATGTAATCGCAGCCATTGAATCATGATAGAATCTCGACCATTGATCCAAGTCCCTTTTGGGGTTTTTAGGATCGAGTGTTGAAGATGTCAAAGAATATTACCCGATATCGCGATATGTGAAATCGCGACGTAATTGCAGTTGTCAGATCAAGATGTGATCTGGACTGTTGATACGACTTCTTTATGGAGTTTCGTGGATTGGGATTTGGAAGTGACAAGAACATTCATCACAAGAATGTTGAAATCACGATACATGAAATCGTGAAATGATATGAACCGTCAGATCAAGTGTTGATTGGGAGCGTTGATCCCACACCATTTTAGGGTATTGGGAATCGTGACTTGGAGAGTCAAGATGCCTCATCTCCAGACTCAAGAAATGCGAAATCATGAAAGTGCCTTATGCATAAGGCTGTGGTCACAACCCTTGGTCACATCAGCGAGAGATGGAGGAAAGAGCTAGAGCAACCAAGCTTGTTTTTGGGGATCGCGATTGGGGATGTTGAGACACATGGTCACACGAATGTCGAATTTCCAAATGCCAAAATGCCGAAATGAATGCAAGATCCCATGGAATCAATCCAATGGTGCAGGTGAATTTGAAAAAGATCAGAGGGATACTGTAGCATGACATAGTATAACTGCCAGAAACCACTGATGGTTTCAGCCAGAGGACTTGAAGACACTTGGGGATGATTGATAGATAAGGTGAAGATCCTCTAGGAATATTCAAGAGGAATTAAGATGTTCGTGGAGGAGATTGACATCTAGATGGGCATTGAGGCATGTAACTGAAACAGAGAAGGTGAGCTCGATTGTCACAGAGAAGACGAAGAGTCTCAAACTGCCAGAGAGGCTGAGGAATCTCAGTACAACATACAATGATGTTGAAATATTGGAAAACGACCAGAGAAGTTGAAGAGTCACGATGATGATCAGACAGAGCACTCAAGTTGTGGAGGAATTTGGCGTGGATTGAGCATGCAGAGGCATTGTGAAGATTGCATGCACAAAGACAATAGAGACTATAAGAATGCAAAAGGAAGAAGAGAGAAGAGGAGTCACTGTGCAGGAGGATTGAAGTGTGAGAAAGGAGGCATAGTGTAGGAGTAGAAATGCACAGTAGAGGAAGGTTGCATTGAAGGGATATGGTGCAGAGAGTATAAAAGACAGAAGAACAGAAAGTGCAAGGGGCATGCAAAAGACACTGATGCAGACAGGGCAGAGCAGCGTAACAGAACAACAACAGGGCTGGTAAGCCATTGAATAATTTTATATCACTGTAACAAGTTTTAGTAACAAAGAATTTATTATTTAGGGTGGTTGGGAGGTGCTAGGGAGGACTGGTGTCCTCAAAGGTTCAAGTGGGTGCTTGAACACAGGGAGTTGGTGCTTCCTTCTAGTTGGTGCTAGAGAAACCAGGGAGTTGGTGCTTCCTTCTAGTTGGTACTAGAGAAACCAGGGAGTTGGTGCTTGCTTCTATTTGGTGCTAGAGAAACTAGGGAGCTGGTGCTTCCTTTTAGTTGGTGCTAGAGAAACCAGGGGGTTGGTGCTTCCTTCTAGTGGGTGCTAGAGAAAACAGAGAGTCGGTGCTCTCAGCAAGTTGCAGCATGCAAAAACCAAAGGTTGTAGCCTCACAATGAGTTGGTTCTCATATGTATGATAATGTAAAGAATGTAGATAACACTTATCATATAAAGAAAAAGAGGTTTTTACCCTGTATGGGTTTCCTCGGGAATTATATGTCTCTGTCTTTCTCATATATGTGACTGATGTTGAATGTGCCATTGTTATTTCTCTGCATTATTGTGATCATCATTGAGTGGCTTGTAAAGTTTTAAAAGAAGCATAATTGTTTAAGAACGGTAACAACTTATTCACCCCCCCTCTTAGTTGTCTAACACATTGTTGAAGCGTTGAACCCTAGGTCTTCCCCTATGCCAACATAGAGTAACAATGGGCATTGCTGCCCTAGATTGTTGACTATATAATCCTGTGGAACCTTGTATGCAAAGAAAACAAAAAGTGGGAGAATGTTGGGTATGCGTTATAGTCTTTGCATGTGTGTGTGTGGGCGCGTTAGATTCGACAAGTGCATCTAACAATCCCAACTTTGGGCATTGTTTTCTATTTTAGCAGATTTTGTTAATTTTAGCAGTTTTCTAAATTAATCCTGGATTAAGGGATTAGGGTTTTGCTAGCTACGAAACACCTAAAACATTGTATCTATTGTATGGTGAATGGTGAAATCAGTACAATGAAGAGTTGAAAGGTGCAACACCAAGGAAGGCTAGTTTTCTCTCCGTTAAGAGTTTCCAGTGTAAATCTTTCTGTACTATGTGTATGAGCCATTGATTAATTTCTGTTTTTCTTAAGAATCTGTATGCATTGCTTTAGTTCTCAGGTTTAAAAACTACAACATGACTATGTTCTTTGCATGGCACATGAATATATTATTTTCATTCTCTTACATGTGTTTTCATGGCTCTCTACAAGTTATGCACGTGTTTGCACGGCTATCTCCATGCTTTGCATGTAATCTCATTATAGTAAAGGAACTAGAGTTGTAATTTAATCCAGGTAAATGGATTAAGGTTTAGGATGCCACATAATGCCTATATATTGTATTGAAATGGTGAAGTTAATATAATGTAAAAAAGAGAGAGGTGTGGCTCTAAGTTTTTTTGGTTTTCTCGATTAAGGGTTTCCAGGGTAAATCTCTGTGTACTGTGTGTGCCATTGATTGTTCGTTTTCCCTTAATAATATATATGCATTGTTTCATTTTCCAGGTTTAAAAATTACATTTTCTATTAAAGCGAGGCTATTTGCTTCAGGGGGTGCCTTATTGCTAGGGTTTGGTTATTTTTTATAGAGAAAAATTATCTTGGATATGTGATAAACCTAGTTTCAGTTGGAGCTTTGCATTGGTGATTCTTATGTTAAAAGAGAATGGTAAGAAATTCTAAAACTGAGATTGATAAATTTAATGGGAAAAGCTATGAGCTATGGAATCTCAATATGGAGGACCTTCTTGTAGAAACAAAATAATGGGTTTCTATGGATCCTCATACTACACCTTCAGGTATGTCGATAAAAGATTGGAAAAAGTTGGAGAGGAAGGAAAATAGTACAATTTAGTCTCATCTTTCAGATTTAGTGCTATTGAATGACTTAGAAGAAGATATAGCCAAGGAATTATGGGATAAGTTAGGGACTTTGTATCAGTCCAAGTACCTGGTAAACAAAGTTTTCCTTTGACATAAGATGTATCTTCTAAGGATGAATGATGGAGACTTCATTACAGAGTATCTAAATTCATTTAACATTGTGGTAACTCAGTTGTTGTCAGTTGATATTAAAATTTATGATGAACATAAGTGCATCAATTTACTGTGTTCTTTTCCATATTCATGGGATATTTTGGTTGTAGCTATTAGGAGTGATACAACCAGATTAACATTTGATGATGTGTTTGCATCCTTGATATCCAAAGAAATGAGGTGTAAAACCATGGATAGTTAGAGAACATATGGCTCATTTGTAAGAGGATGTTCCTTGTATAGAAATAAAAACAATTCTTCAAGTGGGAGATCTAAATCTAGAGGTAGATATAAATCTCTAGAAAAATCCTTAAAGAAATGTTGGAAATGTGGTAAAGTTGGGAATTTCAAGAAGGATTGCAGATCAAAAGCTGTTGAGAGAGAGAATGGATCTAATGATGCTCCTTTCATAGAAGGGAAAGCCTCCTCAGAGGAAGGAGGCGATGTGTACTTGGGTTCTTCAATCACACATGAAGATCATGATGTATGGATGATCAATTCAAGTGATTATTTTCAAATGACTCCTCACAATGACTGATTTTCTAAATATGAAAAGTATAATGGAAGTGATGTTTTCCTAGGAGATGACTTGACAACTAGAATCACATGACAATGAAAGGTCAAGTTGTAGCTCAAGGATGGAAGGATCTGAACACTCCCCGGGGTTTTGAACATTCTAGAGCTAGTTAGAAACTTGATATGTATAAGTAAGATGAGTGATGCAGGTGTATATAATGTGTTTGAAAATGAAACCTATAAAATGTTTCGAGGAGAAATGGTGTTGATAAAGGGATTTCAGAATGGAAATCTATAAAAGTTGTTGGGAAGCACAATCAATAATGGCTGTAATAGTTATGTTGTTATTGAGGGAAAAGAAGAAAAAAACCCTATAGTATCTGGACAAAAGACAATGACGTGGAATCAAATATTGGGACATATTGGACATAAGGGAATTCAAGAACTACATAGTAAAGGTATGGTTGAAGGTATGTCTGATTGCACACCAGATTTGATTTCTATGAACATTGCATATATGGTAAATGTAATCGAGTAAGATTCTCATATGGAGCTACAAGAGAAAAGGGGATCTTAGAGTTAGTGTCATTGGAATTATTGTCATTGATGTTAAAGGATTAATGTTGTCATCAATGTCATATTACATCTTTATCAATACACAGAACATTTCCAAGATTGATTTATATATAGGTTTAGAAGTAAATTAAAAAATGAGGTGGACATAAAAAAGTAAAAAGTGAAATGGTGGTTTCAAACCCATGGGTTTGGAATCCCATGGGTTTGGAAACGCATGGTATTTTTTCATGCATTTTCCCACTATATTTGGAAAAGTGAAATAATAAAAGAGGAATTAATTATTTAACTAATGGGCACTGTCTCTTTTTGAATTAACATGTCCGTACATGAAGGGTTATGATAAAGTATAGAAATAGAAAGTATTGAGAGAAAGTGTGTGGATGAAAAATGTGATAACATTTGAAGAAGTGAATGAGTAAAGATTGAATATCATTCCAAAAGGGGATAGTTTCAAAATCAGTTTTAGGTTAGTTTGCCATTTTTGCGATAACTTATATTTTGAGACGTTTTAGACCGTGAAATTTTGAGGAGATAGAGGCGAGATATTTGGGTACATGAGGTAAGACTTTAAGAATTTGGTTCACTATAATTTCTGAGATATTCCATGTGGAATTTAGGGTTTCTGAATGGTCCTGAAATCATTTTTAAATAGGTCAGTTTGACATTTTTCCTATAACGTATTTTCTAGGACTTTTCAGATTGTGAAATTTTCAGGGATCTGAGGAGACATATAGAAGTACCTTAGGTAAACAATTTCGACTTTGGTTCTCTATACATTCTGAGATATGCCCTATGTAAGTTATGGTTTCTGAATGGTATTGAAATCAGTTTCAAACACGCCAGTTTGGCATTTTCTCTATAACTTCATTTCTGAGACTTTTCATACTATTAATTTTTCAAGGATATGAGGAGACATACAAAAGTACCTCAGGTAAAAAGTTCAGACTTTGGATTTCTATACTTTATGAGATATTCCTTATGAAATTTAGGGTTTCTGAATGGTACCAAAATCAGTTTCAAACAAGTTAGTTTGACATTTTTATCTATAACATCTTTTCTAGGACTTTTCAGACTATGCAATTTTTCAAGGATCTGAGGAGACATACAAAAGTACCTTAGGTAAAAATTTTAGAATCATATTTGAAAAATTGGATACATGGCATGTTGTACAAGTTCATTTTTGGGAAGAGGCCAAAAACAAAAATATTTGGGAAAGTTACCATAAATTTCATTTGGAAATTCAAATTTTGGTTAGCCCTGGTGAAGGTAGAGGTAGAAAACAGACTTAGTGAAGGAAATGTGAATGTTATCATATTTTGAAGAAGTTAGAACTTAAAGGTTGGTTCTGATCAAACAAAGGGATTGGTGTCTCTTTCTAAGTTGGTTCTTAGCGGTGGGGATTAGTGTCTTTAGTAGATTGGTGTCTATGATGATTGTGATATTAGGTTGGTGCCTACCTAGGTTTGTACTAGTGGGGATTGGTGTCTCCAACATTTTGGTGCCTGTAAATATTTGTAATAGTAGGTTGGTGCCTACAAATAATTATAAAGAGAAATTTTGTGGTTTTCTCCCAAAAGGGTTTTCACGTAAATCTTGTGTTCCATGTTCTGCAATTAATAGATCTCATATGTGATTGTTTTATTATGGTTGATGAATGCTTGAAAGATAATTATTTTCTTATTATACCGATTCACCCCCCACACTCAATATAATTTTGTGCTCAACAATTGGTAACAGAAAAGGTTCCTTTAGAGACAGTCTAACCACTAGATGATAGATCTCGAGAGCATACATGGATAATCAATAAGGTTTCTCCACAAACAAGGATACATTGTTTGATGGAACAAACTATGTCTTCTGGAGAATAAGTCCATGCAAACCTATTTAATGGATCTTGGTTTTGATATTGGAAATATGATGTGATTGGCTATAAATCTCCAACATCTCCACCAATAGATTAGGTTGGAAATAAGGCTAGTGAAAATAATTCAAAATCCATGAATGCCATCTTGTGTAGTCAGTGAGAATTAGAGTTTGTCAAAATAATGCATTGCGAATTCACTAAGGAGATTTGGGACAAACTTGAAAACATCTATGAAGGAGAAAAAAAGGTTAAGAAAGAAAATCTACAAACTCATAGAAGACAGTTCAAGAGTCTGAAAATGAAAGAGGAATAAGATGTTGCAACCTATCTCCTTTGTGTGGATGAAATTGTCAATAACGTCAGAGGACTTGGTGAAACATTTGAAGAATCAATGATTGTGCAAAAGGCGCTAAGGTCACTTCCCTTAAGAGTTGATGCCGAATTTTTTTCCATTTAAGAAATGAAGGATCTTAATTCATTGATAGTGCATGAATTGCATGGGATTCTCACAACATATGAAATGAGGAATGAGAAACAAAACACATAAAAGATTCAAAGAATACGGAGAACAAAGAACAAAAATCAAGTGATTGTTCCAACTGTGAATCAAATGAAAATGAATCACACTTTGTTAGGATATTTAGACACTTAGGAGTTATTTAAGATCTACTTGGTATAATGTGTCATTAGGTAAAAGTGTGTTTCTTTAGTATGCATTAGTATGCATTTGTAGTTAGGAAATCTGATGGTCACGATATGTTCCTGACATAGACTGATCCGATGGTTCATGTTGGCCCTTGACCAAGATTTGGGAGATTCTTGGTCATGTTGACCTATTTTGGACTTCGACAGCTTGTCAAAGGAGGAGCGCAAGACGAAGCAGATATCATGGGATCTCATCCCCTTTTTGGTCCTTTTTGGGATGTGAGAATATGTAATGGGAATGGGATGTTGGCCCATGGTTTTACCCATGTTTAGGCCTATTTTTTAATATATAAATAGGTACTTAGGCTAGATAGAAGTAGTTGTGCATATATGTGATGTTAGTAGGCAAGTAGGCTAAGTGCCAAGATTTGGATCTGTGTGATAAGGACTTGTAAGGATTTGTGCATACTGTGTGAAAATTGCAGAGTTAAGTGAAATTCATTGTAGCAAGACTGTGGAAGGCTTAGTGTTGGAACGCAAGGAATAAGGATCTAGCAAGCTGCGCAGATCGTCTGTCTTGTGCGGAGTAAGGGTTTTGAGGCTCTGTGCTTGTAACCAATTAACTGAAGACAATAAATAAGAAGAGTTGGTGGACGTAACCCCAGGGTGGGGGTGAACCATGTAAATACTATTTTGTTATGCTTTGTTCTTATCTTAATGTGTTTATGACTCTCTAGCTAAGTTCTTTGATATAGATAGATAGATTTGCTTATTCTTTGTGTTATGAATGTTAGATATGACTTCTATGAATGTGCTTAGTGCTTTCTTCTGATAGATCTGAACCATCTATTTGTGCTAAGTTCTTAATTACATTAGATCAATGTAAATGATGTGATGCTCTGTTCTATCTACGCATTAGTTATTGGTTGAATATTGATGAACTATTGATGCTAAGTGCTCTGTTAAGTATTATAATCACAGATCTGTGTCCCAGCTAAGGTTGTAGACACTTGAGTCCTACAACCACCCCTACCTCTAACTCGGGTGAGATTTCATCTGCTTCACAGGTGTTGTCGAAAGGGATGGTAGTTAGGGTTTTTTTGGTGCACTATTGTAGCGTTGAACCCTGGGTCTGCCCCTGTGCCAAAAAATGGTTATGTTGTTGGGACTTGAAGATGTGATTGCTAGGAACTGAGAAAGAAGAATCTCTGTGCAAAGATTCATCTAAAAGTTGTGAAATATCTTTGCATAGATCTGTCGCTCTAGTGCGCAGTATTCTACTTGATTTATAAGGCTCTGTGCTAAAATAAAGAATCTTGATCTGAAGAAAAGAAGTCGGATCTGAAGGAGAGAAGCAAGATCTGAAAGATTTTATGCTCTAAGAAAGGTAAAAGTGAGAATTTCTGATTAAAAGAGGTAAGATATGCAAGCTCTGTGCTCTGATAAAGGTAAGAATAGTGAAAATTTTTAGATCTGAAAGCTTTATGTTCTGTAGAAGTAAGATAAGGGGAAATTTTTGTTTCTAAAGTATGGATCTAGGTATGTTTGATAGGTTCTGTCCTAGCCTCAAAAATAGGGCACTAATAGATGAAATAAGACTTGATATGAGTAGATCTAATAAGAATAGTGAAAGATATGTTATACCTATGCATAGAAAGAATGTTTGGACTAACAAATGGATGCAAGATCATAGAAACAAGATTTTGCAGTTTAGCTACCATGATCCTAGTGCGCAGTACCAGAAAGATTGGGGATCATTTACAAGAAAGAGAGGATTAACCCTCTGTTATAGTTGCATAAGGCCTAGACATCTTGCTAAGGAATGCCCTGGGAAAAGACCTAGTTGTCTTTGTTGTAAAGATATGGACCATGAAGTGTTGGATTGCCCTAGAATGATTGCTAAGATGGAAGAAATGAATCTGAATAAAGAAAACCCTAAGGTAGATCCAAAAATGGAAGAATCCCAGGAAGAATCAAAGAAAGTATTGTTGCAAATAAATGAAACCCTGAATGACCATCAACATGTCAGACTATTAGAGATATTCAAGGAAAAAGAATGCATTGAAGTAAGAATAAGAGACTTCGACATTGACTATGTTCTGGATGAAGAGACATGGGTGAATATCATGACATAAAGAACTTGGGAAGCCATAGGGAAGACTGCTATGATCCCTTCATTAGGAGGAATAGGACTATTTATAGGAAAGCTAATAAACCTATGTGGGAAGCTCGCCCACATACCTATGAACTTTAATGGAACTTCGATAGAATAAGATTTCAAGATTATTAAATTTATTGAAGACAATGCCCCATTTTCCATGTTACTAGGAAAACCTTGGATTGATAGAGATCAAGCCAAGCTAAAGGAAGAAGAAGAAGTTTCGGAACAAAAGAAACAAGATTTAAAATATTTCATGACCAGAAGGATCACACACTTGATTGCAAAACAAGAGAACATATCGAAGCTATTTAACACTAGAGGCCTAGATGTCAAAGCTGCAAGAACATTAGAAGACCAATAGAATAAGGACGTACTTATCCCAGACAAAGAAGAAGTATCACCCTCAAATCTTAGGAAAGAATTTCAACAACACGAAGTAACTATGTTAAGAGAAGATAAGAATCAGAATGGAAAAAGGCATAGTAACATGAAGCTCACTGGAAAGAAGGCTAGAAAGCTAAGTAAGAAGAGGGATGAGATTGAAAAGTTATAGAAATTTCTAGAGGGAACCCCACAGAAGGAAAATTTGAAAAATTGGAGCTTCGTCAGAATATCAGAGCAACAACACATGGCACTAAAACATGACGAAGCAATATAGTCGTTGGGGAATGTTATAACCGTTAGATCAATGCTCTGAATGGATAGAAAACCATTTATGTCTAGCCATCTCACCATAAAACCATTGAGACTACACCATAATGGATAGAACCGAGTTAATGAAGACCTCATACACATTGCAAGCGACATGTTGTCGACTTACCTATTTATCTCACCGCGCCACGCACTGAGAACACTTTTTCTAATTGAGAATTTGAGCCCGAAGACTACGTTGAGTTTATACCATGATCATCATGATTCTTCTCTCTCTCTCTATTATTACTCTATCTAAGATACCCCCCCACACCTAATATTGTTAACCCCGAGTGTGTATGTCGGACGAGTTGAGCGTTGCAGAAAGAGTTGTTGAGGAAGTTTTGATTGACCTGATGACTGAAAGAGTCATGTCGATGTATACCGGTATACAAGCATCATCCATGAGAGGACTGACAACTTCTCCATCCATTGCTCGAGCCGGACCATCTTGGCCATCCGATGAGAAGTGAACCAAGCACAAGGATGAACTTGTGAATGCTAAGATGATTCTAAGCATCTTACCCACCTATAAACCACCTCTGAGTGGTGTTGTAAACCATGACAACATACCTAGAGATTTCGAGTACACCTTGGTCACTGCATACCTCCCGAGGGGGATATGCGTGGTACGAGCAAACCAAGATAAGATCGCAGCGTTGAAGTTTAGTGACTTAAACCCGGGAGATCAAAAAATCTAAAACATGTTAGCCCCGCATAAGTACTTGACTAAAACTAAAGGGAAGAATTTGAAGATCATCCCTTAGTCATGGACCCACAACCTCACGCAGTCCACCCTACTGAACGTTATGAAGATTCTGCATTTCGAACGATACCAGGAAGTGAATGCATGTGTCAAATTGTTGTTGTCTTGTTAACATGGAGGTTATATATGGTTAAACCATCGCATAACATTTGATCTGACATTGATAAATCAGATCACCGGGCTTAGTATGCAAGGACCCGACCCACATGATGTCGAGAAAGCAATGTGAGGCTACAAGGTAGCTTCTATCTAGAGTGGTGCAGTGCGCCTCGCCTATTAGATGATTGCAAGGAAGTTAGTATGCAAGAACATACCCACCCAAGTGATTGGTTTTGTAGTCAACCTCGCAGGGAAGTGTGCGAAGGTTCTACAAATGAATTTGGCGAAGTACCTGGTAAACCAATCAGAACTTGACTACAAAGAAGCATGATATCAAGGGTACGAATTCCACTTTAGCTGGCTATTGATCCTGAGCTCTTTCATTGCCTGGGATATGCCGGAAGGTGTGACCTTCCTAGACATGGAGCCCTTTGAACCACTGGCTATGAAGTTCAACACACTATGGTATTCAAGCGACATGAATAAACAGTGGCAGTCCAATGCTATATTTCATGCATACTACAACCAGTTGAAGGTAACTATACAGTCCGAGCCTCTCATGATTCCAAATAATTTACACAGGTTCAGGCCGTTGATGAAGTTCAGTGCAGACTTCCATTTCATTTACATCACAACGCGTGCTGATGAGAACAAGCAACAACTTCAGTCCTACTACAAGATAACAGAGGAGGAATTGGAGGAGATCACCAAGGACTGGTTAGAAAACCTCCTCATTCTAGCATACCTTGCGCAGATATCCGATATAGACATTCTAGAAACTGCACAGGATACACTTGGACCTAGCAGGATGAAGAAAACTGAAGAGGTTCTAGATTTAGACAGTGCATCTGTGAAGATTGCTTCCATATCACCAGAGAAAGGAGGTGATGGCAGAGAGATAGATGGTGCATAATTTGAACAGAAGAAAGGCGAGGTTACATCGCCTAGAGATGAGGAGGACCCCACGAAGAAAAGGAAGGTTTCCCTCTGAAGCCTTCCTCCCAAAAGAAATAGAAAGATTCTATGACAAAAATGTAGACTATCCTCACCTCAGATGACTTTGATTTAATTATAGTGGCCCTAAATGATGCTTCGATGGAGATAGAGAAAAAACAAGAGGCTAATCAGGAAGCGATGTACAATAGAATTGAGATTGAGTTCCAAGGAGTGCAATAAGCACTACAGTCCAGCCACACAGTCCCCACTACACCTCTGTCAGCAGGAACACAAGAACTGGGAGATGAGCCAGCTCAACTCCATCGAATCACTGAGACAGTCGAAGCTCACCTTCGATGAGCACAGGAAGAAACAACGCAAGCCACCCAGGATTTGACATAAGTACAAGGAGTCCTTGTAGAGAAATGCAGTACTGCAGAACGGGAGAAGCTTGATCTCTAGGAAAAGTTCGATGAAGAAAACTCCCAACTGCAGAACGAAAAGGAAAAATTTCTCACAGAGAAACTCGAAGTAAAAGAAATGGTCAATAGAGCACTTCACTCTGTGACAATCGTAGAAGTAAAGGTTGAAGAGATAATTGCACAAAAAATAGTACAACTTGAACAAGTGATCCAGTAGCTACAACAACGCATAGCATATTTGGAGCTATGCACAGTGCCTAAGACCCCTCAAGATGTAAGAGACCAAAGGGAAGCAACCGAAAACAGCTGAGTAACCACAGTGCCCAAATGTATGAGAAGCTCGCTAAGAATCTAGAATTACAGGCATTGGAGTCGTAGCTCTAGGAAGCAAAGCAGCACGCAGAGACACTGTAGGCATAGTTGAAGGCCCTATCAGCTGTAGAAAGAATGAAGAAGTCTCAAGAGAAGCGCACAGTCCAATAGCAGATCCATACAATTCAAAGCAAAGTGATGGAAGTAACTCAATGGCTCCAACCTGTGCAATATAAGGCCTATCATTTGTTCACAAAGGTCGAGAGCTGAGGAGAAGAGCTAGAGAAGGTTGTTAATGCTACAAAACAATGTCTAGAAGGTCTAGTGAACGACGTCATAATCTAGGATTTCGTCGAGCAAGAGGTCGTAGCACAGCAGTCGGTCGAAGTAGCTCAATCCAAGCTCAAGGTGTTCGAGGTAGAACTACTCAAACCAAAGTGACTCAGGATGAGTCACAGGTGCGTTTTGGGGGCCTTTTGGCCCTTGACAAAGATTTGGGAGATTCTTGGTCATGTTGACCTATTTTGGATTTCGACAGCCTGTCGAAGGAGGAACACAAGATGAAGCAGAGATCGCGAGATCTCAACCCCTTTTTGGGTCCTTTTTGGGATGTGGGAATATGTAACAGGAATGGGATGTTGGCCCATGGGTTTACCCATGTTTAGGCCTATTTTGTAATATATAAATAGGTGCTTAGGCTAGATAGAAGTAGTCATGCATCTATGTGATGTTAGTAGGCAAGTAGGCTAAGTGCCAAGATTTGGATCTATGTGATCAGACTTGTAAGTCTTTGTGCATACTGTGTGAAACTTCCAGAGTTAAGTGCAAGTCATTGTAGCAAGACTATGGAAGGCTTAGTGCTAGAATGCAAGGAAGAAGGATCTAGCGAGCTGTGCATATCATCTGTCCTATGCGGAGTAAGGGTTTTTAGGCTCTGTGCTTGTAACCGATTGATTGAAGATAATAAAGAAGAAGAGTTGGTGGATGTAGCCCTAGGGTGGGGGTGAACCATGTAAATACTATGTTTTTATGCTTTGTGCTTATCTTAATGTGTTTATGACTCTCTAGATAAGTGCTTTGATATAGATAGATAAATCTGCTTATGCTTTGTGCTATGAATGTTAGATCTGACTTCTATGAATGTGCTTAGTGATTTATTTTGCTAGATCTGATCCATATGTTTGTGCTAAGTGCTTAATTACATTATATCAGTGCAAATGATGCGATTCTCTATTATATTTGTGCATTAGTTATTGGTTTAATATTGATGAACTATTGATGCTAAGTGCTCTGTTAAGTATTATAATCACATATCAGTTTCCCAGCTAAGGTTGCAGACACTTGATTCCTGCAACCACCCCTGCCTCTACCTCAGGTGAGACTTCATCTACTTCGCAAGTGTTGTCGAAAGGGCCATTAGTTAGGGTTTTGTTGGTGCGTTGTTGTAACGTTGAACCCTGGGTCTGCCCCTGTGCCAATAGTTCATATTCTCCTTGATCTTAACGTCCATTTATCTGTGGATTAACACCCGATTGGTCCATGATATATATTTAAAGAGAATGGAGGGTCATTTGTCGATGATCAATTGTGAGAAACTCTCTTTTAAAATATCTCTGTAATATTTTTCTTTTGCATTAATAAAATGCTCCAAGTGGCAGAGTTCGTTGGGGTCGTGGATGTTTCCCCATAGGGTTTTTACCATGTCAACAAATTGGTGTGTTGATCTTTGATCTCGTTGTGTGAGTGGTTACTGAAGGTGTTCGTCCTTTGTTGGAATACCTATGTTGTCGAACATAATGTCAGAGCCTATTTGAAGACCTAGTCCAACATCAACGCAACAAACACATCGATCTACACATGCACTTCATCATAAATCTCATTCATGATTAATTTATTAAAATTCTCTTTTGTCCTACAAAAGATCAAGTTGCAAACATTTTCACAAAGTCTCATACAAAAGAAAAGTTTTCCAAACTTCGAACTATGTTAGGATTTCAGGAAGTTGTCATTAAGGGGGGATAGGCTCTAAGGCATCCTTCCTTCTCCTATTGTGTCACTATTGTAAATCCTTCAATCCTATCCCAAGTTGTTCTTAAGGGGGGATGTTATGATATTTAGACACTTAGGAGTTAGTTAATATTTACTTGGTCTAATGTGTCGTTAGGTCAAAGTGTGTTTCTTAGTGTACTTATTTCGTATACATTAGTATTCATTTGTAGTTAGGAAATCCGAAAGTCACGATATGTTCCTGACATAGAGTGATCTGACGCTTGATATTCTCCTCAATCTTAACAACCATTGATCTATGGCTTAACACCCGATTGGTCCATGGTCTCTATTTAAAGATAATGTAGGGTCATTTGTCGATGATCGATTGTGAGAAAATCTCTTTTAAAATCTCTTTGTAATCATTTTCTTTTGCATTAATAAATTGCTCAAAGTGGCCGCATTGGCTAGGGCCGTGGAAGTTTCCCCATAGGGGTTTTACCACGTCAAAACATTGGTGTGTTGATCTTTGATATGGTTGTGTGAGCATTTACTAAAGGTGTTTGTCCTCTGTTGGAATACATGTGTTTTCAAACACACTTAATGAGAAATATCAAGAAGGGATCTGATAAATACAAAGGTAATCTTCCCTTTAATGCTTTAATTGTGGTAAAGTAGGAAATTTTGTTGCTAAGTGTCCATAATTGAAAAATGAAATTATTTATAATGAAGAAGACCATAACGTAAAGCAAGGGAGAAAGTATCATCAATACAAAAAGAACAAGCATGAAAAGAAGAAGAATACTTATAAGCAAAAGAAAAGTCTCTACTCAAAAGGGGTCAGTGACTCATTTGAAGAGAGTGATGAAAGTATCTCCAATAGTGATAGAGAGGAAAATCTTTTCATGGAAATGGAAACAAATATTGATACTTTTGAAAATGAATACAAAGGAAAAGAAATGGCATATTTAGAAGGAGAACAAAATAATGAAATATATGTGGAAGTGGATCTTGAAGAATAAATCATTTGTGCCTTACGAAAAATAAAGAAGCTTAAGAAAGAGAATTTGAAACAAAAGAAGAAGATCCAAAAATATGAAGAGGAGGATCATGATGAAAAATAAAAAATGTCACAAAGCCTTGAAGAAATAGAGAATACTATTATCATCCTAAATATTGAATGAGAAGATGAAAAAAGGATGGAAGAAGTGGTGAGAATACAACTGAAGGAAAAGGAAGAAAATTGTGATAAGCTAGAAGATAAAATTGTTTCCTTAAGAAATAAATTGGAGAAGTCAATTGTTCAGTTGAACAAAAGATTGAATTTTGAAAAGAGCACTGAAATCTTAGATGATATCATCAATTTTCAAAGGTCTCCATTCATTAATATTGGTCTTGGATATTATGTTGTTTCCTCCATACCTACACATGGCCATGCTACAACCAAGGAAGTTTTATTTGTTGTAGGTGGAGCTCAGACTGATTTTCTAGAAGAGAAACCTACTATTGATTGTGTTGAACATTTTGATGAGTTTCTTGTTCCTCATATGCCATAATTTGAACATGCTATTACAGATGACATTGTTTCCGATATGGGGGGTTATCCTACTCCTATAAGTGAAAATAAACCCAAGCTACTTCATATGTTCAACCATGAAAAAATATGTTCCCTATCACCTTCCTCACCATAAAAATCGAAGGAATGGCAATCATCCTTTCATTTGTTTGTAGAAGAGACGTGAAAGATATAATTGTGGACTAGTGCCAACTAGCATGATAGATTTTGGTTGGATTGATGGATGGTCGTGGAATCATTTGATCATATGTTTGAGAACTTCATATCATTGTGTATCATTGGATATACATTCATGCAACGTTCCTCTTATTTGCTGATGATTTCCTTGGAAGTATTCAATCAAGGATCAAACTGACATGATAGTTGACTAGAGTTGTGACCGGGTTGTCTATAGACTGGAATTTTTTACAAGAACTATTGCTTCTACTTATTTATCCCTTAGGGGGGAATACTTGAATTTGTTGATATGTGAACCCAAATGACGTCTTATTGTTGACTCAATTGTTTCTTATTGAATGGACTTGGATTTTTTGAGACTGACTAAACCTTCTTAGACTATTGTCAGAGATGAACTACTACTTATGTTGGATACATACATAGTCTGGGTTGATAGACACTGATTATATTGCCTTGTTGGTGACAATTTTAAGACTTATGTTGATGCTTGAATCCATTAGGAACGAAACAAAAAACTCACGAGGATGCAAACCCCCCTACGTTTTTATAGAGGTGGTACTCCTCTTTAACTTAATATTTCGTTGCAGATTTAGATCTTCAGAATATGAGACTTTGCAGAAGTTTGTCTTGGTAATCAAAGAAATATAAATATTGCAATAGAAAATAATAAGAAATAAATTTTTTTATCTTTTAATTTTGAAGAAAGTTCCTGAGAAATGAACAGGAGCCGCACACTTCATACATTTGAAAAATATAAACAAAATTTCCTCACATCCAACATCGTTAAACTAAATATTTCTGATCACATAAAAATAAAAAGAATATGGTATGCATGCATAACAAAAATTTAATAGAGTGAACATGGGAAGCTCAAATAAAGATAATGATAGATCAATCTCAAATACTTTATACTCAAAACTTAGAGTTACAAAGAATAATAAAAACTGATCCTGAAATAGCTCTCTTGAAATTTCTAAAAAATATATAGTCTGTTACATATTCTTTGAAATTTAAAATGCGTTTGTAGCTAGGACTGGGATTGGGGCTCTCATGTACCATAAAGAAAATATATACAAGAATTAAGCTTGTAAAAGAAGGATGGTGGACGGTAAAAGAACAACAAGACCTGGAAAGAAGAAAACAAATGTTATCAATCTTCGGTTAAACCTTTCTAGTCAAAGAAGCAAAGTAACTGGATGAAAGAACTGATAAAGAAAGAAAGATGTAATCAACATAAACTTACTATGATTGTCTCTCCTCTCTTCACTTTCATGCTGTTGTCCTTTTATTTTCTTCATTAACAGTTACAAGAACCATCTCAACTATTTCTTTCCCTTCGTTAGTCAATTTTTCAATAGATTTCTTGAACCATTCTTCAATATAAATTTTCATTGATGCCACATTTATCTCATTCCTGATTTTGATGTTGAATAAATCACTTTCCAAGTCTCTCAAATCAAGGGAAATACCATGTACCACTTCCTCAATATCTTGATTCTTCACAGAATAGTCCACTAGAAAATTGTCTATGTCATCTTCATCGTATTCAAGTATACCATAGAACTTTTCAACTCATAACCCTTTAAAAATATCAACTTGTTCATCAAATTGTTGCTTTGTTAGGAACATTGAGTTGAGAATTAATTTGGGGTCTTGTACTTCATTAGTGCCTCCAACTAATTCTATCTCTGTGAGCATCTTGAACATTTCTTCTCTTTTCAATATAGCTTGACTGCATGCTTGAACAATATTTTATCCTACTTGGGGAGGGAAAACCCTCCTCTCTTCTCCTTAGTTCCATCATGTTAGAGACTTTGTTTCCAAAGGGTAATACAACATAAATGTAAAAACCTTCTTCATTTTTCAGGTCAACCTGTAAATATTCATGGAAGGCATGTGCCCTCGAGCCAAAATAAATAATGTTTTTCGAAATTTCCCATGCCTCTGTGATCAATGAAATTCTTTTCTTAATATTTCTTTCTACATATCTCCTGGATGATGTAAGTAGGCTTGAAAATCCTTTCAATTTGACAACGGGTGTGGTGGGTCTGACTATTGACAAAAGACTAGAAAGAAGTGGAAGAGGCATTAAGGCGTCTTCCATCTCCTTGATCCTTTCTTTCAACTTCATGTTTTCTTCTTCTATACCAACAATGGAGTCATCCAAAGCATCCCCGGTTTCTCTATGAATTTTAGAAATATGGGATGAACACATATATTTTAGGTCAACCTTTGAACGATATTTTCCTTTCTTATTTTTCATATCACCTTTTTCAATAATCAATTTCTTAGACTCCTTGTCAAAGACAACGCTCTGGAAAGTAAATGACTCTTCTTCATTGAAGGTCTCATTCTTAATGATCTCTAATGATGAATTTTGGTGGGTTGTGTTTCCAGGATGATCAATTATGGGAAAAAATTTCTCGATATTCGCCTCGAGCTCCATGTCTTCAAGAGAGAAGTTGGTGATGTCATTTTCTATGATGTTTTCTTCTTCTTGCACAACATTATTCCTCTTCTTTCTCAGAGGGAGATTGTTTGAGCTCTCGATTTTTCCCCGAGGGGGATTCTTTTGTCCTTCTCCACTTGAAAAACTGTTGATAACTTCCCTAGTTGGGTGGGTCATTGGAGCATTTCTCCGATATGTGGTAGTTTTAGGAGTGACAACTGGGGAATGGGTGCTCTTCTCACTGGTACCCTTTCCTTTCTTCTTGTAAAACTCGTTAGTACTAAGTATTGTTTCCAAGTCACCAATATTCTGTGCAGGAGAACCTAATTTGTTGTCATCTTTGTTGAAATGTACACTTGACACTGAGAGGGGGGTTGAATCAGTGTTACAAAACTTTGGACAATTTTCCACTTTTCATGAATTAATTGAACAAAATATATTTATTTCATTTTATCAACCAATATATAAAAGAATAAATACTTTATTTATTTATTTAAATCGAATGAATACATAAGATCAATCTTCATATTCAAACAATTATGAGAGACCCATATCTCTATTACAAGACCCAACTTATAGTTCTCATATCCAAGTGAGAAATGAGGAATCCAACCCTCATAAAAAGACCCAGCTTGATCCAACTGAGATGTGAGGAATCCAATCCTCATACAAGATCCAACTTGTAAACATGGACCAACCTGATAGAATGAATCTTCATTCAATCCATTATATATAAATATATATACTTCAACAAATTCAAATACACTTTTATTCACCATACTTATTTGTTTAGATAGTCTTCCAATTGATGTGAACTGAATGATTGTCTTTTGATAATGAATCATTGCACCCTTTCATTCATTTTAATAATAATAAACTCTATTATTATTATTATTATTATTATAAATAGTTTTTTTAAAGATTTCAAATCCTTTGTAAATTGATTCAACATTTTAAACCATCACTAAGTATTGCAGACATACACTTCCTTCAAACCATTCTTTTCAAATGACCATGGGATCATTAATATCCATTTGTGCTTCCTTCATTATTATTCATATAATATTGTGACATGGCTAATTCGTCATCATATAATGTTGATCATCCTTTAAGAGTTGATCACAATCATGGATCGACTTCGTTATTTCGATCCCACACCTATTTATTTCATTCTTCAATGTTCGTTGATAAAATCTAACCTTTTATATCAACTCTCTAATGTATAGTATGTATTGAATTACTTAAGATAGATCAAGACTAACTCTAGATCTTGTTTGGTTTAACGCTCATTCTCGATCGAGATAAACTTCTCATTCTGTTTGTTAAATTTTACACAAAATACTCTTCGGGGCCTTTTATTTCATACGACCACATGTGGTGACCACACGTTAAGCTAAACAAATGCTTGATCACTTGTCAAAATCGACATTCATGTTTTAATTAAACAATGATATGGATGACTGTCGTTACTTCGGGACTTCGTCCTTTGAGACTTCCAACCTCTGCAATATTTCAACCTTCCAAAGTACTTAGCAGTTGTTAGATCAATGGGTGGAAGGGGATCAATGGTCTCTGTGGATTTCAGAGATCCAAATTGCTCATGGTTTAGCCTGTCACCCAAAATACGCAATTGAAGTTGTGTGATTGTTGGTGGATTAAGCACAACCGTCGATCTATTGATCGAGGAGATCCAACGATCCTGACCAATTATGAAAGTGGAATCAACACGATGTTTAATCCTCCCTTCATGCTCTGTAATCAATCCCTTCCCTTCATTTGATGCTTGTGCATTCCATGTCATGCCTTGATCTGATCATTGACCAGTCCCTTCAACTGATCGTACGATTGAGAATTACTTTAGTGCTTCAGGGAGTTGTTGGTGGTAGAACCCCCAAAGAACATACGCTGAGAGTGACGTACTTGCTGACATCATTGTTTATGTGGCACTGGCTAAGTGGTTTCCACATGTCACCTAGATTCGTGACTTATGTATACCTAAAGTACCAATTGGATGTTGATACTTGTCACCATATGATTGGGCCACGTGTCCTTGTCGACGTGGACTATGATGACGTAGGCTCTCAATGTGTGTGCCACGTGTCTTAACTTTGTGACTTTCAAACTTCATCCTTCGGGTGAATTTACATGTTCTCAACCCTTTTCCGCCGAAGTGGTCAGCGTTGAAGTTGATCATCTCCTAATCTGACATTTCCCATGTTCTTCTTCAGATCAATGGTTGTCTTTATTTCGGGCTTCGGCCTTCGGGTAATTTCATATGTTCTTAGATTATTTTCATCGGAGTGGTCAGTGCTGGAGTTGATTGTCTCCTGATTCGACAGTTCCCATATTCTGCTTCATATCAAAAAAATTTGTTACTACATATCTTTGGCCTTCGGTTAATTTCATATGTCCTTGTCTTATTTTCGTAGGAGTGGTCAGCATTAGAGTTGATTGTCTCTTGATCTAACGGTTTTGGACTGTCCTGAAATGATAATGAATGACTCATGTGCGTCATCTCTTCTGAGCCTCCTGTGCATCATCTCTTCTGAGATTTTTTGTTTATACTTGGATTCCAATTGAACCAAGATCGTTTATCTATTGGGAATTCGATCCCTATCACATTTCTGCAATGCACTTTCCCTTCTGAGCTTTAATTTATGTTTCTTGCTTCTGATATATTTTATTTCTATTTCTCTTGAGCTTTTTAATAACCTTTTGTGCATTCATTTATGCATTGATCTTTAGTCACTAACTCTGTTGAGCTCTTAATTCCTTGTACTTCATTATTATTTTTGTACATGGATTCGATGCATGCTACCTCTCTTGATATTTATAATCATAGGATCATTTCTGATCTTATTGTGATCAACAATGATCATGAACTGCTTCTTCCACTAGGTGATCTTCCTCTGCCCCAAGTTGATCTTCCTTTTTCTCTAATTATTGTACATGTTTGACTCATGTTGCCATCAATGACAACATACTACTAATAATCTCAACAATCGCCCCCTTTGTCATTGAGGGAAAAAGGTTTCTAAAACAAGAATGATTTCATACCTTTTCTCCCCTTATCACTTCTATTCTTTCCTATCTGATAGTAAATTTGTTTTCTACTTAATTTTGTTTTACTGCTTCTCTCCCCCCTTGACATTAATGATAAAGAGTGAGGGTTTGACTATTTTTATTCCCCTATGAATTTGCTAATTTCTTATCTCATTTAATTGGGATATTCTTGTTACAAATATGCAACCTATCCCTATTGAAGGGTGTGATGGTTGCACTCAGACTTAAGAACATTTCTTTTTCCAGGCATCATTGCAGCCTATACACAACCAAGGTGTGACGTCGTCACACTATGTTCTTCATCCGGGGTATGACAATTCAATTTTTCACAATCGTCACACTGTGTCCTTCACTAGGGTGTGACGATTCAACATCGTCTCACTTTATCCTTCTGTAGGGTGCAACAATTCAGAATCCCTCCAGAAATTTGGGTTTCTGCAGTAAAATAGCCATATCTCGAAATCCGTGATCTGGGTCGGGTTGCAATTTGGACCAGAGACGTATAACATAGGGATGATCATGCTTACCAAAAATATCTAAAACCCACATCATATTGTAGGATATATAGTTGTTTGATCATATCTATAGTTTCCATAGAACCGTCTGTCATATCTGAGAATCCACGATCTAGGTTTTCAAGATCTTTTCATAATCAATAGTCGGGATGGAGATGATGCAATGCAACTTCTTCAATCAAGTCCGGTGATAATATTCACACCATAAAACTATTTTGAATTGAATTTTAAGGCCACATTCCAACTCAAAACAAAATGACTGTATAGTTTGACGATGGCGACAAAAGCATAACCTACATCAACGCTTGAGAAGACCAGATGGGAAAACCGTAAGGATGAGGCCGCAGGACTGCTTCTTGAGTTAATATCCATTGATCTATGGTTTTAAGTTTCCGCATGCAATACTCCAAACGAGATATGTACCACATTGGAAGGACTCTTTGGAAAGTAAGATGAGATGCGAGGCCATATGCTTGAGGTAGAGTTGAATACATTAGACCCTAAATTTTTTGATAATATACATGATTTCTTTATTAAATTTAAATATTTTATTTTGAGCTTGGGTGAATGTGGTATTGACAAATCTACACAAGAGAAACAACTTATTCTAACAATCTTGGCCAAGATAGGACCAGAATATGATGTAAAATATTGATGGAAGATTTCTTTTTTGAACAAATTGGAAAATGCCTATGATGGCTCAGTTCATTGAGTCTCTCACACAAGAGAAGAAAAAAATCATACATATGGGACCCATCAAGGATCTGAAATCACATGCACTCACCATGTATGATGGAAAACGATCATCCAAACAGAACAGGAAGGAGAAACAAAACGAGAAGGAGGGATATTCCAAACCCTTTAATGATTCTTCAAGTTCTAAAGACCCTTCAGATTCCAAGAAGAAGACGAAGGGAAAGTAGTGCACTTACTACAATAAACTAAATCATGAATAATCCACATGCATTAAGAAGTAGATCAATCTTATGACATGAGTACTTCAGAAGAATAACCTTGGAGAATTCATTCCTGAAGGAGCCAAGAAGAAGAAGGAAGAAGACCGTGCGCCTAATAAAGGTAATCATCATTCTCTGGTTGCAATCAATTCCTCATCTGATTCATGGATTGTAGATTCTAGCGCATCACATCATATGAAAGCTAAAGATGAAGTTTTTACTTATTTGAGTTCATGCCATGGAGCCCCTATTCTCATAGGGGGTGATACTCCAATAGAAGTTGCGGGAGAAGGGATAGTGGAACTCCACAATGTCAGTTTTGAGAATTTTTTACATGTTCCAAATCTTTCTATGAATCTTCTCTCAGTTTATCAGATCACTCAGAAAGATAAAAAGGTTGAATTTACATCTGATTCAGTTTCAGTAATTTACATGCATGGAAATTACATCATTGCAATTGGTGAGGTGGATCACAAGTCAAGGTTGTATAAATTCACTAAGTTTTTTTTATGATGACTCCTCTTTTGTACTTACACATAACGAGAGTACTTTTCATGCACCTCCAGTGCAACATGCATATACTCTTTTGCTTCCATTAGTTTCAGACATCATAGATGATTCCATACACTCAGATTATGTACATGGAAATAAGAAGGTAGTACAACCAGATAAGAATCCAACGTTGAAGCTTCAACAGATTCCCAAGAAGTTACAATTCACACTTCAGGGAGCAGGTATCCATGTAGGGAATCCATTGGATTCAAGGCGGACTCGATCTCAGCATGAGGAGCCTTCTCATGTACTTTCATCTTCTCAACCAATGATTCCCTTGCATTTTTATATGGTTCAATATTTTGATTCAAATACCTACAATGAGGTTGTTTCCAATCCACTATGGGAAGAAACCATGCAGGAGGAGCATAACTCTCTCCTAGAGAATCAAACTTGGGATCTAGTTCCACTTCTACCAGGGAGGAAACTTGTCAGGTGAAAATGGGTCTACAGGACCAAGAGAGAAGCATATGGTTAGGTGAGTAGGTACAAGGCCAGATTAGTTGCAAAAGTATTTCGACATATTCATGGGATAGATTATGATGAGACCTTTTCTCCTGTAGCAATAATGGACTCCATTCGCTTGGCTCTAGCCATTGCAGCAACCAAAGGATGGGAAGTTCACCAGATGGATGTGAAGAATTATTTTCTTCATGGTGACCTTTCAGAGGATATCTACATGGAGCAGTCACAGGGCTTCATTCAGAACTTATATTTAGTATGTTGACTGAAGAAGTACCTCTATGGCCTCAAGAAGGCACCTAGATCATGGTATGCAAAGATGTGTTCTTACTTGCTTTCACATGATTTTGTTAGATGTAAATCTGATTCCAATGTTTACATGTTGAGGACTATCGACTCTGTGATGATTTTAGTACTCTATGCGGATGATCTTTTGATCACTGGTATCTCTGCTTCAACCATTGCTTTGGTCAAAGATATTTTGCATGACAGGATATCTATGATGGACATGGGTCCTCTACACTTTTTTCTTGGTCTTGAGATCAGTTAAGATGCTTCTGAAATCAAAATTTATCATGCTAAGTATGTCAGAGATATTCTAGATAGATTCCACACGATAGACTGTAATTCTTCACCTACACCCTTCTTATCTGGGATCACACTTGAGGATGGCGGGGATACACCATTAATGGACAACACTTTGTATCGACAATAGGTGGGTATTCTTATGTATCTCACCCACACCCATCTATATATCTCATTTGTAGTAGGAGCAGTTTCTAGATACATGCAGGAGCCCCATGATCTACACTAGAAGGATTCCAAGAGCATCCTCAGATATGTTCAGGGTATTGGCATAATTTATAGGAAAGCATGTTCTTGTCATTGATGGAAAGAACAAAATGACGATGGCATGATTACAGGAAAAGGGTGCAGAAGGAATCAAATATTAGAAGGAGTCAAAGGTCAGGATGAATAGTGAGAGTTTGCAGAAGGAATTAAGATAATGAGGAATAGTGAAGAGTTGCACACAGAGCACAAGTGTGCGCCAGGGCCGAGGTCCAAGAGAAGGACTCGCAGGAGGAGAAAATATCGAGACCTTTGAACACTTAGAAAACTTTCTAAGTCCAAGAGATCATAAATATCATGAGGAAGAATGATAGTGGCCATTGGATCACCAATCTAGAATAACCGATGACCATTAGATCAACGTCTAGTGACCAGAGGACGTGCAAAGGAGAAGTACATATCTGATTCGTTGGATATGAGCACCGAGGATCAACATTCATTGGATCCAAAAATAAATGCAAGAAGGTTAAGCCTTTGATGAGCGTAGGAGAGAGGAATTGTCAAAGTCCCTAAGTCACGAAGTAAGCAGGGGCCATCCATTGTCAAGACTAACAAGTGGAACATGACCCTCAATTCTGGAGAAAATCACTTCGAGTATTTTTCAGTTTGAGACTTGAAAAAACCGAAGACTTGAGAGTCGGAGAGTCAGAATAAATGAAAGTTGTCAGATCAGTTTGAAGTGGAAGGACATGATAAGCCAAAAGATATGCATCAGAGAAATATCGATCCATCAATCTAATATTCTAGTCAACGAACAAGATTCAATTTGGATCTAAATATGCGAGGAGGTTACACTCTGGAAGCCTTGAGAGTTGAAATTCTTGAAATGAAAATTTCTGTCAACCCTTGGATCATTCTAAGTGGAAGGATAGGATAATCTAAAAGAGCTAAATCGCAAACAGATTGATCCATCAATATAGGATCATTATCTACGAATGACATTCACTTCGGATATAAGTATGCGAGGAGGTTACGCTTCGAAAAGTGTGATATTTGAAACACCCGAAACTCAAAAATCTGAAATGAATAAGGACCATCGGATTTGGAGGACATACGATGATTGTTGGATCAAGGTTGTCGGTCAGCAGACCACATTAGCAAGGACATGCAACTGACCATGTCTACAAGGACATGTGGTAGACCATGTCAGCAAGACTACGTCAGAAAGGATATGCATCAAACCACGTCTACAAGGACATGTGGCAGACCATGTCAGCAAGACTACGTCAGTAAGGACACGTGGCGCAATCAGAAAATGACAAGTGTCAAGTTGATTTGGAATTTCAAGTATGTGAAAATCACAAATCTGAGTGACACGTGGCAGATCCTAGGCTCATGACACATCATCAAGTGACGTCACTCTGGGAATTTTACTTCGGGAGATTTACCACTAGAAAATAACAAAATCTTTGAAGTCCCGAAGTGGACACGAGATGTCCGATCTGAAATATCACTTCAGGATAATTCTCATCCGTCGATCTACTCGAGTGGAAGGATAGCGTAAGTTGAAATCTTCAAAGTCCAGAGACATGAAAGGATCATGACTGTTGATCCAAAAGGGACACGCGTTGGTGGATTTTCAGCTATGGGAAAAAGAAAAGGAAGGTTGAAAGGTTGTAAAGTTGAGATTTCCAAACCCCAAAGACTCGACGGGATTGTGACCATTGATTCAAAGACCACATGTCATTATATCATGGAATCCAAGTGAAATGCTCCAGGAGAAAGCATAGTTTGAGAATCGAGCTCCCGAAGCCCGAAAGGTGAAATTGTTCTCGTCTATTGGTTTAGAGGGCCACATGTCACTTGGTTGTTGATACTAAGGATCATGCATGGACAGATAAAAGAAGGAAGGATAAGTCAATAGATCGGAGCCATCGATCGAGGAGAACCATCAAGATCATGAGATCGACGGTCCCATCGCATTATGGGGCTAGAACATGCTCGGGTCTTAATGTTTCATAGGTGGGCCGCAATCGAAACCACAGTTTTGGAGAAAGGATGCGTGGATGCTCATAGTGAATTGTGAGGTGAAAAGCAAGTTTCCCTCAAACCTCCTATGGACGTGCCCGCAATCGCATGGTCACATGAATTTTATAGCCCGAGGTCATATCATGAAATAGGGAGCTAGTGCTAGCTAGACCAAGTACGTGAAGCGCCTTTTTGAATAGGCATTTGGTCACTGCCGATGGTCACGTGAAAGGAAGTGTATTAGCAAGAAAATCTAGTGCCTGCTACGAATTTTTTCTCAGGAAGGGAAAATGTGCCAAAGGAATGAGCGCGCAAAATTTCTCTCTGTAACTGCTGGAAAGGAATGGTTGTAACTGCCAAAAACAGAGTGATTGTATCTGCCATAGAATTCGACGAGCTTGAGTGTGATCGTCAGAGGAGATGAAGAGTGTCAAGTTAACTTCTAGTGAAGTGAAGATTCATAATTTAGACAATTGACAGATGGAAATGCGTCGAAGACTGTAACCACCAAAGAAGTCGAAGAATCTCAGGATAACGACCACTGATGAAGAATAGACTCAGGATGATCACCAGAGAGGATGAAGAGTTGAGTGTATTCCCTGGCAGAGGACTTGGCATGATAAATATATGTAGAACAGAGAAGATATGGTTGTTTATATTGAGATTTATTCATGCGGGTAGAAGCATGTTGTGCGCAAGAGATGAAATGCACAGAAGAGGCATAGCACATTGAATGGAAATAATACACAGAGCATAAATCCCATAAGAAAGAGATAGAACATAAATTCTTATTTGAGAGAGGAAGAGAAAGATGAGGTGCACATACAAAGACATAGGAGAAGAACAAAAATCTCAAGGATATGTGAGCAGGAAGACACTGATGCAGGTAGAGCAAGATGGTGTAGCAGAACAATGAGGAGATTGATAAGCCATTGATGAACACTATATCACTATAATAAATTTAAGTAAGAAAAGATTTATATTTCAGGGTGGCAGGGAGGTGCTAAGGAGGACTGTTTTCCTCATAGTTTCAAGTGGGTTATTGAACATAGGGAGTTGTAGCATCCATTTGGTTGCAGCCAGAAAAACCAGGGTGGCAGAGTGGTGCAAGGGAGAACTATTGTTCTCTATTATATAGGTTGGTTCCTGGGTAACTAGAAGTTGGTGCTTCCATCCAGTTGGTGTTGGAACACTCAGGGACTTGGTGCTTCCTTATAGTGGCTAATAGAGAAACCAGGGAGTTGGTTCTTCCTCTTAGTGGGTGCTAGAGAAACCAGAGAGTTGTCACTCTTAGAAAGTTGAAACTAGTAAAATAGAGGTTGTAGCCTCAAGAGGAGTTGGAGCTCATAAGAATGATAATGTACAGAAAATAAATATTCTCTAGTGGTGGATAGGTAAATATAAATACACCACTAGAGAATCTTCTTTTAAAGCAGATAAGAATGAGGAATCTGATCTTGATGAAATTGAAGCAAAATTTGTGAGAATACTAAAGAATGGATCAGACAAGTATCAAGGAAATTTTCCCTTCAAATGTTTTAACTGTGGAAAGATAGGTCAATTTGCATATAAGTGTCCACACAAAAACAAGGACCATAACTCTGAAGGTGAATAGAAGTACACATCCAAAAGATTTGATAAAAAGAAAAGTTTATATGTAAACAATGATGACTCTTCAGAAGACATGGATAGTGACTCTTCCTGTGAAGATAAAGTAAATGACTTCGTGCTTATGGCCAAAAAGTATTATGATAATAAAATCACAGGAAGTGATGTTAATGATGAGGAAGTTGTGGTTGAATTGGAAGGAGAGTTGATCAATTCTTTGAAAAAGATTGACAAACTTAGGATTAAGAAGAGAAAAGAAAAAAAATTGCTTAAACAGTTCGAGAAAGGAAGTAAAAAATGTGATGAAGACTTTTCTCTGCTAAAAGTGGAATTAGAAGAGGCAAAGAAAATAGAGGACATTCTGAAATAACAGTTATCAGAGAAGAAGTCAAGATGTGAAACTATGGAAGAAGAAGTAGTGAAAACTAGAAAAGAGTTGGAGAAGTTTCAAGCCTTGTATCACTAGAATCTGTCAAGTATCAAAGCCTCAGAAGGATTATCCACCATTTTGAATCAACAAAGAAATCCAAAGTTGAAAACTAGTTTTGATTGTGAAGAGGGATCACGAAGTGGCCAACTAAACAACAAAGAATCCATCAAGTTTGTCAAATCCAAAACCATTGACAACAACAAACCTGCAAAAATAAAGGAAGATAATCAGCTGCCAAGGAGGAGTAAAGAGAAATGTGCCAGAACTAAATCTGTAGAACAAATAAGTAATACACACTCTACCCAAGGAAATCATTAGCATAGTAGAAATCGACCTACTCAAAGAAGACAATCATTTTCTAGGTACAAAGTTTTTTTCTATGGATATTGTTTCTACTGTTCTAACTTTGGCCACAAAGTTGTAAATTGTTCCTTAATATTTAGACATGAGCAATCAAGACACCCAAGGAATAAACATCTGCCACAACAAAGAATGAGACAACCAAGTAACAAACAACCACATATTGCAAATTGTCAAATTAAGTTTAAAGGCATGCAACTGAGGAGGTCAAGAAATAATGAACAACCAATGAGTAGACAATGTTACACCAATCACTTTGACCTATTGAACAATGAGCTTGAATGCTATAACTATCATAAATTCGGTCATAAGGCTGCACGTTTCCATCTGAATAATTAAAAAGCAGATCCAAGGATAAAACCCTTAGGTAGAAATGCCAACACATGGAAAAAGAAATATAGTGAAAAATGTGGTCTAGTACTTTTATCTCAAAAACAAAAAGACCCTCGGTATTTAGACATTGGATGTTCCAAGCACATGACTGGAGACAAGTACAAGTCTCTATGTATAAGTAAAATCATAAGGATAGATAATAATGTTGATATTGAATCCTCCCCTGCAAGAAAAGAAGAAGACTTAGATACAATAAAAGAATGTTCTGTTAGCATTTATCCCATGGAAGAAGTAGAAGAAGAATCATGTCATAAGATGGAAGCAGAAGTTGTGAATCTTATAAAGAAGGTTGAGAATTCAAACAACCAAATCAAGCTCTTGAACAGTTCCATGATCCTAGATGATATATTGGATAGTCAGAGATCCCCAAATGACAAATCCGGTATTGGATACAACAAGGAAGAAAACAATACTCCTAAGAAACCTGATGCAAATCCTTCATTTGTAAAAGGGGAAAGTAGGTATGACTCAGGCTCTTCATGTTCAAAGAATGAAAGAAATACTACAATATTTAGAAGATCAGACCAAGAGAGACACCCAAAAGCTACTCATACACCTCAAATTAAGTTTAGAAGAGAGACACCTTCATGGATGAATCAAAGAAGGTATGAGAGTGTTTGTAACGGTTATTATTTTTCCTTGTGATGAATATGGTCATAAAATCCTTGGATTGTAGGCATCATAGAAGAAAAATGAATTTGTTGTAATAAAATATCAGAGAACAAAGTTGAAGAAACTAGGACACTCATAGATGTGGATAGAAAAGACTGAACAAGTGAACATGAGTGAAGTTAATTGTTGCAAAAAAAATTGCAGTCATGTGACAAGCATGGTATAAAATTTCTCAGACAAATTTAGAGCAATGTACAATAAAGAAGAATCTTGGATAAAGATAGATACATTTGGTTAGCGATAGTTGAAGATCAATGGGAAGATCCAAGGGTTGTTTGAAAAATATGAGCTACAATTGCACAGGGTTCCAGTATGATAACGACACCCACAACAACAACATTCTGATGTACAAAGATGATATACATGACATATTGCAAAGACAACAAGTGGAAAGAACTTGTCAGAAAGAGTTGACCTTTTACCAAAGGGAGAGAGCAGTCATAAGTAGAGAGAGAAGAGTGATATGGGGAGTCATTTAGTTATGACAAGAAAAGGTTGATGAACGAGTCTCGGTAAGAGAGGTGAGAAATATTGAGTATATTGTAGAGGACACAATTGAAGTTGAAGATGAACACGTCCAAGAATCAGAAGGATAAGACTTTGGTTTAGATACAAATACTCTATAGGACTCAAATAAGAGAGTCCATCTTGTCAGGGGGAGTATGTGTTGGTTGAATATCTTATACCTCCGCAAAGTACTGTAACAACTAAGGGGGAGCATGTTTTCTTTTGACATTGATGTCAAAGGGGGAGAAAAGGAGTGGTCTAGATGCTATAGTTGGAAGTCCAATCAGAATAGTGCATCCTTTTAGGGTTTCCATCAATGCCAAAGGGGGAGATTGTTGGAATAATTTACAAGAAAGCATGTGCTTTTCATTGATGGAAAGAACAATAGTAACGATGGCATGATTACAGGTAGAGGCTGCAGAAGGAATCAAATCTTAGAAGGAGTCAAAGCTCATGAGGAATAATGTGAGCTTGTAGAAGGAATCAAGCTCAAAAGGAATAACATAGAGTTGTATGTAGAGCACAAGTGTGTGTCAGGGCTGAGGTCCAAGAGAAGGACTCACAGGAGGAGCAAAGATCGAGAACTTTAAACATTTAGAAAAATTTCTAAGTCAGAGAGATCAAAAAGATTAGGAGGAAGAAATAAAGTGGTCATTGGATCACCAATCCCAAATAGCCGATGATCGTTATATCAACATCCAGTGACTAGAGGAAGTGTAGAGGAGAAGTACAGATCTGATCCGTTGGATCTGAGCACCGAGGATCAACAATCGTTGGATCCAGAAATAAATGCAAGAAGGTTAAGCCTTTGATGAGTATAGGAGAGTGGACTTGTCAAAGTCCTGAAGTCCCGAAGTAAGCAGGGACCATCCATCATCAAGATTGACAGGTGGCACACGATCCTCAATTCCAGAGAAAATCACTTCGAGGATTTTTCAGCTTGAGACTTGAAAGACCTGAAGTCCAGAGAGTTGGAGAGCCAGAGTAAACAAAAACTGTCAGATCAGTTTGAAGTGGAAGGACAGGATAAGCTAGAAGAGTTGCATCGTAGAAATATTGAGTTATCGATCTAAGATCCTGGACAACTAACACGATACACTTTGGATCTAAATATGCGAGGAGGTTACACTCTGGAAAGCTTGAGAGTTAAAATTCCCGAAATGCGAATTTTCGTCAGCCGTTGGATCATTCTAAGTGGAAGGACATCATAAGCTAGAAGAGTTGCATTGTAGACAGATCGAGCCATCGATCTAGGATCATGATCGATGAATGAAATTCACTTCGGATATAAATATGTGAGGAGGTTATGCTCTATAAAGTTTGAGATTTGAAATACTCGAAACTCGGAAATCCGAAATGAATAAGGACCATCGGATTTGGAGGACATACGATGATTTTTGGATCAGGGTTGTTGGTCAGTAGACCATGTCAGCAAGGAAAAACAGTAGATCACGTCTACAAAGACATGTGGCATACCATTTTAGCAAGACTACGTCAGTAGGAATACATCAGCAAGGACACATAGCAGCCCACGTCTACAAGGACATGTGGCAGACCATGTCAACAAGAAAATGTGGCAAAATCAGACAATGAAAAGTGTCAAGTTGATTAAGCATTTCAAGTACATGAAATCACAAATCTAAGTGACACGTGGAAGCTACTAGGCTCATGACATGTCATCAAGTGATGTAAGTAAGTAATGTCACTATGGGAGTTTTACTTTGGGAGATTTACCACTAGAAAATAAGAAAATCTCGGAAGTCTCGAATGTCGAAGTCCTGAAGTGGACACGAGACGTCCGATGTAAAAGATCACTTCAAGAGAATTATCATCTGTCAATCTACTCCAGTAGAAGCATAGCGTAAGTTGAAATATCTGAAGTTCGAATATGCGAAAGGATCGTGACCGTTGATCCGAAAGGGACACATGTCGGTGGATTTTCAGCTCCAGGAAAATGTAAAGGAATGTTGAAAGGTTGGAAAGTTGAGATTTTTGAACCCTGAATACCTAAAGGGATTGTGACCATTGATTTGAATACCATGCATCATTAGATCATGGACTCTGGGTGAAATTCTCCAGGAGCAAGTGGAGTTTGAGAATCAAGACTCCTGAAGCCCGAAAGGTGAAATTGATCTCGTTTGTTGGTTTGGAGGGCCACATGTCACTTGGTTTTTGAGACTAAGGATCACACATGGATGAAGAAAAGAAGGAAGGATAAGTCAAAAAATCAAATCCGTTGATCGAGGAGGACTGTCAAGATCATGAGATCGATGGTCCCATTGCATTGTGGGGCCAGAACATGCTCGAGTCTTAATGTTTTGTAGGCAGGCCGCAATTGAAACCACATTTTTGGAAAAAGGATGTATGGAGGCTTGTAGTGAATTGTGGGGCGGAAAGAGGGTTTCCCTCAAACTACCTATGGACGCGCCTACAATCACATGGTCACATGAAGTTCATATCCAAAGGTCATATCATGAAATAGGGAGCTAGTGCTTGCTAGAACAAGTATGAGAAGCACCTTTTTGAAAGGCGTTTGGTAACTGTTGATGGTCACATGAAAGGAAGGGGATTAGAAAGAAAAGATAATGCCTTTTGTGAATTTTTTCTAAGGAAGGGAAAAGGCGCCAAAGGAACGAGTGTGCAAAAGTTCTCTATGTAACTGAAAGAAAGGACTGATTGTAACTACCAGAAATAGAGTGATTGTATCTACCAGAGAATTCAATGAGATTGAGTGTGATCGCCAGAGGAGCTAAAGAGTCTTGAGGTAACTGCCAGTGAAGTGAAGATTCATCATTTAGACATTTGACAGATGGAAATGCGTCAAAGAATGTAACTGCCAAAGAAGTCGAAGAACCTCAAGATAACGAACACTGATGAAGAACAAACTCGGGATGATCACCAGAGAGGATGAAGAGTTGAGTGTATGCCCTGGGAAAGGACTTGGCATGATACATATGTGTAGAAAAAACAAGATATGGTTTCTTTTGTTGAGATTTATTCATGCGAGTAGAAGCATGTTGTGTGCAAGAGATGAAATGCATAGAAGAGGCATAGCACATTGAATGGAAATAATACACATAGCATAAAGTGTAGAAGAAAGAAGAAGAACATAACTTCTTATCTGAGAGAGGAAGAGAAAGATGAGGTGTGCACATAGAGACAGAGTAGAAGAACATAAATCTCAAGGAGATGTGAGCAGGAAGAAACTGATGCAGACAGAGCAGAGCAATCTAGCATAATAGTGAGGAGACTGGTAAGCCATTAATGAACACTGTATCACTGTAATAAATTTCAGTAAGAAAAGATTTATATTTCAGGGTGGTAGGGAGGTTCTATGGAGGACTGTTTTCCTCATAGTTTCAAGTGGTTTCTTGTTGGAACAGGGGCAGACCCAGGGTTCAATGCTACAACAATGCACTAAAAAAACCCTAACTACCGACCCTTTCGGCAACACCTGCAAAGCAGATGATGTCTCACCCGAGGTAGAGGTAGGGGTGGTTGCAAGAATAAGATGTATGCAACCTTATCTAGGACACAGATCTGTGATTCTAACACTCAACAGATCACTCAACAGTTAACATTCATCAATATTCAATCTTAATTACAGTGCAGTTAAACCCTAATTACAGAGGATCGCAGTATTCATTCAGATCTAGCATCTAGAAGCACTTAGCACGATGGAATAGATCAGATCTAGCAGATTCAAGCACTAAGCACATGCATATAATTCAAATCTAGCATTTACTCTTACCATTAAGCAAAAAGCAATAATATATCTACCTATCATTCATCAAATCACTAATAAAGTCAACATATAACACATCAAGACATTGCACAAAGTAGAGAAACACAACATGTGCGTGGTTCACCCCCACCTTGGGGCTACATCCACCAACTCTTTGTCTTCTTTATTATATTTCTTCAATCAGTTGCATGCACAGAGAATACAAAACCCTACTTTGCATAGGACAGGAGATCTATGTGCACCTCACCGGATCCTCCTTCCTCGAGCTAGGTCTAAGCACAAAGCCTTCTTACAATCTCTTGCACTTATCTCTGCAAGTTCTTAGCACATAGTAAGCACAAATCCTTACAATTATTTATCACATAGATCCCATTCTAGCACTTAGCCATTCGTTAGAACCTAGCATACTTTTCCCATTGCTTACCTCGCCTAGCTTCTATTTATACAAACAAAATAGGCCTAAGCATGGGTAAACCCATGGGACGACATCCCATACCCGTTACATAATCCAAAATCCCAAAAAGGGCCCTAAAAGGGGCTGAGATCCTACAATCTCTTCTTTGTCCTGCGCTTCGCCTTGGACAACGTGTCAAAGTCCCAAAATTGGTCAAACATGACCAAGAATCTTCAAGACATGATCAAGGGCCAACAGGCCCCCAACACTCACCTGTGAGTCGTCCCGAGTCACTCTGATCTAATTAGTTCTACTTCAAAAACCTCAATCTTGGCTCAAGATTCTTTGACTTGCTATTGTGTCATGACCTCCTGTTCAACGAACTCTTGTATGACTACTTCGTTGATAGGTACCTCTAGGTGTCATTCAGTTGTAGTGACATCTTGCTCTAGTTTCACTCCTTGGCCTTCGATCTCTGTGAACAATTGGTAAGCCTTATCCTGTAGTGGTTGGAGTCTTTGATTTACTTCCATAACTTTGCTTTGAATAGTGTGAACCTACTGTTGGACAGTGCGTTGCTCCTGGAATCGCTTCATTCTTTCCACAGCTAATAGGGGCTTCAACTGCGCCTATATTTTCTCTACTTGATACTTCGCCTCTTGGAGTTGTGACTCTAGTGCCTTCAGTTTTGGATTCTCAGTGGGTTGTTCATAGGTTTTGGAACTACGATCAGTGAGTTGCTTACATTCCATGGCAAGGGACTTTATTCTCTCAACAACGCTTCGAGCAATTGCTTCTCTTTGGTCCCTCACATTCTGTGGGGTGTTGGGCATGGTGTAGAGCTCTAAGTCTACTATTCATTTTTGTAAATCCTGAATAACTTCTATGAGTTTTTCTACTTGATGTGTGACTCAGTCTTCTTCTTTTGGGTCTAAGGCCATCACAGAGCAGAGGGCTCTGTTGACTGCTTCCTTCACTTCGAGTTTCTCTGCAAGCAAAAGTTCTCTTTCTTGTTGCATCTATACTTTATCTTCTTCAAACTTTACCTGGAGAGCAAGCTTCTCCTTCTCTACAACTCTGCATTGTTCTACGAGTATGGCTTGCACTTGATTCAAGGCCTAGGTGGCTTGTTCTGTTTCTTCTTGTGCATGATGAGGGTGAGCTTCGACCGCATCAGCTAGTCGGTGGAGTTGGGCTGGCTCATCTCCCAACTCTGGTTCTCCTGATGGAAGGGGCATAGTGGACACTGCATGACTAGACTGGAGAGTATGTTGTACCCCTCAGAGTTCATCCTCAATTCTGTCTTACATTTCCTACTGCTTGGATTTCGACTTCTCCACAATTTCCAGTGAAGTGTCGTGCAGGGCTGCTATGATGAAGTCAAAATCATCAGCAGTAAGCATAGTCTTCATCTTGGTCATGGTGGCTCTGGATTTCTTCTGGGAAGAAGGTTTCAGGGGAGAAATCTTATTTTTCTTCAAGGGATCAACCTCTTCTCTGGGTGGTGTTACTTTGCCTGGCTTCTGTTCATCTCATTTGCTATTTAGTTCTTCTACTTCGTTATCATCCCCTCAGTATGGTGAGACTGAAGTAGTATTTCCTGAGGCACTGCTTAAATCTTGGGCCTCTTCGGTCTTCTTCGTTCTGCTAGGCCCGGGTGTATCATGCTCTTTCTGCATGGTCTTTGGGTTGTCAGGGTTAGACATCTCTGTAGGGTCAGCAGGGACAAGGACGTCTACAGACCAGTCCTTAGTGATCTCCTCAAGGTCTTCTTCCGTGAGTTTATAGTATGACTGAAGATACTCCTTATGTTCATCAGATCACAATGTAAGGTAAATGAAGTGTCGATATAGATAGAACTTCATCAAGGGTCGGAACCTCTGTAGGGTGTTCAGATTCATGTGAGGTTCATCTTCAATGGCTCTCTTTAGCTGAAGGTAAAAGGTGTGAAAAATAGCGTTCAACTGCCACTATTTGTTCATATCACTCGAGTACCAAAGGGTAGTGAAATTCACAGTAAGTGGCTCGAGTGGTTCACTATCTGGGAAGGTCACACCTTCTGACATCTTCCATGCAACAAAGGAAACGAGGATTAGGAGCCAGCTAAAATGAAACTTGTATCCCTGATCCTGTGCTTCGCGGCAGTCTAGTTCCAGCTAATTAACTAGGTACTTCACCCAGTTCATCTGTATACCTTCTACACACTTCCCTACGAGGTCAACAACAAAGACTATGGCATACATAGGTCTGTTCTTCCTTACTAATTTTACAACTATTAACTGGAAGGCTAGGCGCACTGCGCCATTCTGAATGGAGGCTACCTTGTAACCTCGCGTTCCCTTTTCCACATTGTCGTATGTATCCTTGATCTCATGTGCTAGTGCACGATCTGTGGCTTTTCCTGGATAAAACTCCTACAGGTTAGGTCCTTGCATACTTAATCTTGTGATCCTATGGATCAACGTTGGGTCGACTGTAATCTAGTGATCTAACCATAAGTAACCTCCATGGTAACATGAAAGTAATATCTTGACATAGGCATTCACTTCCTAGTGCCTTCTGAAGTGTGGGATCTTCAATACATTTAATAGTGTGGACTGCACGAGTTTCATCATCCACGTTTGGGGGATTCTCTTCGATTTCTTCCCCTTCGTCTTGGTCATGTATTTATACGAGGTGAGCATACTATAGTTCTTGCGATCTTTGAGTTTGAAGTCATTAAACTTCAACGCTGCGATCTTGTCCTGCTGTGCTCGAACTGCGCATGTCCTCTTCAGGAGGTACGTAATAACCATGGTGTACTCGAAATCTCTTGGTACACTATCTTGACTCACCGTGTCGGCCAAAGGTGGGATGTAGTCAGGAAATATGGTCGGGATTAGCTTCACATTTTCTAGGTTGTCTCTATTTTTGGTTGTCTTTTCTGCTTATGGTCAGGATGGTCCGGCTCTGTGAGAAGTCAACGGAGAGGCTTGCACTCCTCTCGTTGATGATGCTTGTACACCCTTAGACATAATTATTTCATACATGGTTCTCTCAGTCATGAGGTCGACGAGTACTTCCCTCGTAGACTCTTCGAGTGTTCTAAGTTCTTCATACATACACACTCGTGGTTGAATATCTCGGGTTCAAAGAGTAACTTCTCAACGCAACAGGATAAATGGAAATACCACGATGATCATTGTGAAAAATCAATTATTCTATGAGCTCAGATAGTCATGGTTGGGCGTGGCGCGACTAGATAAATAGATAACTCAACAACATATCTCTTGCAACGATGGAGAAGCCTTCATTAACTCATTTCATCTGTTATGGCGCGGTCCCAATGGTCTGGTGGTGAAATTTCTGATCATAAATTCCTTGCTACCTGTTCAGATCATCGGTCAAATCGTTATACTGTTCCCAATGACTATATTGCTTCGCCATGGTGAAGCGCCATGTGACCCGGTTCTGATATCCCGACGAAGTTCCAATTTTGATAATTTTCCTTCTGTGAAGTTCCCTCTGGAACCTTTTGTAATTTTTCGATCTTAGCTCTCTTCTTACTTAGTTTTCTATATTTCTTTCCGGTGAGCTTCATCTTGGTATTCCATTTTCCATTCTGATTCTTATCTTCTTTTGGCAGAGTAACTTTGCAATGGTGAGATTCTTTCAGGGGTAATACTTCATCTATATTTGGAATAGGTACTTTGGTCTTCTGTGGGTCTTCTAGTGTTCTTCTCACTTCGACATCCAAGTCTTTGGTTTTAAACAACTTTACTCGGTTCTCCTATTCTTCAATCAAGTAAGTGATCCGTCTAGTCATGAAATGTTTTAACTCTTGCTTCTTCTGCTCTAAGATTTATTCTTCTTTTCTTCTGGCCTAATATCCTTCAATGCAAGGTTTTCCAAGTAACATAGCAAATGGAGCACGGTTTTCAATAAATTTGACAACTTCAAATTCTTCCTCTATCGAAGTTCCATTGGCATTCATAGATACTTGGGTAAGTCTTCCACATAGGGTTATCATATTTCCTCTGAATAATCCTATTCCTCCCAATGAAGGAATCATAGTAGGCTTTCCTATAGCTTCCCAAGTTCTTTCTGTCATGATATTCACCTGGGTTTCCTCATCCAGAATACAGTCAATGTCGAAGTCTCCTATTCTTACTTCAATGCATTCTCTTTCTTTGAAGATCTATGATAATATGACATGTCGGTGGTCATTCATGGTTTCTTTCATCTGTAGCAATACTTTTTTTTATTCTTTCTGGGGTTCTACCATAGTCTCAGTTTCTTAACCTTTCTCATGGTCTTTTTGTCTCATATTCATCCTTTCAACCTTAGCAATCATTCTAGAGAAATCCAAAACCTCATGGTCCATATCTTTGCAACAGAGGAAACTAGGTCTTCTACCAGGGCATTCTTTAGCCAGATGTCTCATTTTTCTGCAATTGTAACAAAGGGATAATCCTCTTTTTCTTTTAAATGATCCCCATCCTTTCCTGTACTGCGCACTAGGATCATGGTAGCTAACCTGGAAAAAATTCTTTCTAGGATCCTGCATCCATTTGTTAGTCCAAACATTCTCTCTATGCATAGGTATAACATATCTTTCACTATTCTTATCAGATCTTCTCATATCAAATCTTCTTTCATCTATCAATGCCCTAGTTTTCAATCTAGGAAAAATCTTATCAAACATACCTAGATTCATACTTTAGAAAAAAAAATTTCCACTTATCTTACTTATAAAGAGAAAAAATCTTACAGGTCTTACCTCTTTAGTCTCACTTTTACCTTTGTCAGGGCACAAAGCTTCCATATATTACCTCTTTTCTTCAGATCAGACTTCTTTTCTTAGCACAGAACTTCACAGATCGAGTAGAATACTGTGCACTAAGGTGACATATCTATGCACAGATCTTTCACAATTTCAGGTCAGATTTTCGCACAAATCTTCTTTTTCCTCAGTTCCCAGAAATCACAGTTTCAGGTCCCGACAACGAAACCATTTGTTGGCACAGGGGCAAACCCAGGGTTCAACGCTACAACAACGCACCAACAAAACCCTAACTACTAGCCCTTTTAGCAACATCTGTGAAGCAAATGAAGTCTCACTCGAGGTAGAGGCAAGGGTGGTTGTAGGACTCAGATGTCTGCAACCTTAGCTGGGACACAGATCTGTGATTCTAACACGCAACAGAGCACTTATCAGTTAACATTCATCAATATTCAATCTCAGTTGCAACATAGTTAAACCCTAATTACAGAGGATCGCAGTATTCATTCAAATCTAGCATCTAGCAGCACTTAGCACGATGGAACAGATCCGATCTATCAGATTCAAGAACTAAGCATATGCATATAAGTTAGATCAACATTTACTCTTACCATTAAGCATAAAGAAATAACAGATCTACCTATCATTCATCAAAGCACTAAGCAAGTTAACATATAACACATCAAGACATCGCACAAAGCAGAGAAACACAACATGTACGTGGTTCACCCCCACCCCGGGGCTACGTCCACCAACTCTTCATCTTATTTATTAGATTTATTCAATCAGTTACATGCACATAGCATCCAAAACCCTATTCTGCATAGGACAGGAGATCTGTGCACACCTTGACAGATTCTCCTTCCCCGAGATAGGTCTAAGCACAAAGCCTTATTACAATCTCTTGCACTTAGCTCTGCAAGTTCTTAGCACACAGTAAGCAAAAATCCTTACAATTATTGATCACATAGATCCCATTCTAGCACTTTTCCATTCGTTAGAACCTAGCATACTTTTCCCACTGCTTACCTCACCTAGCTTCTATTTATACATACAAAATAGGCCTAAGCATGGGTAAACCCATGGGACAACATCCTATACCCGTTACATACTCCCAAATCCCAAAAAGGGCCCTAAAAGGGGCCAATATATTGTGATCTCTGCTTCATCCTGCGCTCCACCTTCGAAATCCTCTCGAAGTCCCAAAATTGGTCAAAAATGACCAAGAATATTCAATACTTGGTCAAGGGCCAACATTTCTTGAACACATGGAGTTGTAGCTTCCATCTGGTTGTAGCCAGAAAAACCAGGGTGGTAGGGTGGTGCAAGGGAGAACTATTGTTCTCTATTATACAGGTTGGTTCCTGGGTAACTGGAAGTTGTTGCTTCCATCCAGTTGGTGTTGGAACACTCAGGGAGTTGGTGCTTTCTTCTAGTGGGTGATAGAGAAACTAGGGAGTTGGTTCTTCCTTTTAGTGGGTGCTAGAGAAACCAGAGAGTCGGTGCTCTCAGCAAGTTGCAGCTTGTAAAATAGAGGCTGTAGCCTCACGAGGAGTTGGAGCTCCCAAGAAAATAACGTACAGAAAATAAAGATTACTTATCATATCAAGAAGAAGAGGTTTTTCCCTTTATGGGTTTCCTTAGGAAATATTTGTCTCTATATATTTCATGTGTGTGATTGATGTTGAATATTCTATTTCTTACCTCCCTGCATTATTGTGATCTTCATTGAGTGTTTTGTAAATGTTTTAAAATGGGAATAATTGTTTAAACACAGTAACAACTGATTCACCCCCCCCCCCCCTAGTTGTCCAACAATTAGTATCAGAGTAGGTTTCTTTTATTTAAAGGTAGATCAATAAGCTTAAACATGACAAGTCATGAAGGAACTTCAACCAATAAGGCCCCCCTATTAAATGGAACAAACTTTGACTTTTGGAAAGTTAGGATGAGAACCTACATAATGGCTTTAGGTGCATATGTTTGGGATGTGGTAGAGATTGGCTATGTAAATCCAGTTGTACTATCTAATAAGGATGACAAGACATAATTCATATTCAACACTAAGGCTATGAATGCTATTCTGAGTGGGCTTGCAGAAGCAGAATGTTCCTATGCTCCGCCTTCGACATCCTGTCAAAGTCCCAAAATTGGTCAAAAATGACCAAGAATATTCAATACTTGGTCAAGGGCCAATAGTTCTTGAACATAGGGAGTTGTAGCTTCCATCTGGTTGCAGCCAGAAAAACCAGGGTGGTAGGGTGGTGCAAGGGAGAACTATTGTTTTCTGTTATACAGGTTGGTGCCTGTGTAACTAGAATTTGGTGCTTCCATCGAGTTGGTGCTGGAACACTCAGGGATTTGGTTCTTCCTTCCAGTGGGTGCTAGAGAAACCAGGGAGTTGGTGATTCCTTCTAGTGGGTGCTAGAGAAACCAGAGAGTTGGTGCTCTCAGCAAGTTGCATCTTGTAAAACAAAGGTTGTAGCCTCAAGAGGAGTTGGATCTCCCAAGAATGATAATGTATAGAAAATAAAGATTACTTATCATATCAAGAAGAAGAGGTTTTTCCATTTATGGGTTTCCTCGGGAAATATATGTCTCTGTATATTTCATGTGTGCGATTGATGTTGAATATTCTATTGCTTACCTCCTTGAATTATTGTGATCTCCATTGAGTGTTCTGTAAAGATTTTAAAATGGGCATAATTGTTTAAGCGCAGTAAAAACTGATTCCCCCCCCCCCCCTCTCAGTTGTCCAACACAGGGTACCCTGAGTTATGGGATTAACTATGCATCTAGTTATGTATTAGATCTCATAGGCTTAACAAATTCATATTGGGTTAGTGATAGCATAGATCACAAATCCATGTCTGGATACACTCTCAGTTTGGGGTCAGGCACAATTTGTTGGTCAAGTAAGAAGCAACAAGCCATTTCTTTATCTTTTGCAGAGGCTGAGTAGAGAGGAGTAGTCAACCATGTCATTTAGACACTTTGGCTTCAACACTTCCTTACTGAACTTGGTATTCAGTTTCACTGTCCGACTATCATATGGTCTGACAATCAGAGTACATTGAAATTTTGCAGAGATCCAGTACAACGACATCAAACCAAACACATTTAGGTCTGCATGCATTTCATCATATATTTATTACATGAAAATATCATTGATTTGAAGTTATGTCCTTCCTATGAACAGACTGTTGACATATCCACCAAGACCTTCACCGAGAAGAGGTTTCAGAGTTTGCGAGATCATCCTGCAGTGAAGAACACAGTTTCCTAGCAGCTACATTTTCTTCTTTTGATGCATTGTGTTTTGAGGGGGGGTTTTGTTCCCACGTGGTTTTCCCTCTTTCCTCACTTTTATTCAGTGTTCATTAGTTGCATTGTACATGAGTACCTAATATGGCCTAGTAGTCGAGAATCTTTTTTTACTCCATAGTGATTTTCAACAGGGGTGTGTTGATGGGGTTTAAATCCCTTGATTCAACAGTAGGAACCAAACCCTCCACCGAGGCCCAATTAGACTCTGCAACGTTTGGAGTGGAATGGTTCTCCAGATCTTACAATCTGGCCAAATTATCGATCAGATTTTGTGTTTTCTGGCAAATTCTCTTCCTTCAGTTAAGATAGTTTTTTCTGTATTTTCTCTTAGGTGGGGAAGGTACAAGAGATGCAAGCCAGTATAAACCAACTTGACAAAGATATGACAAGCATTTTAAATATTGGGAAGGGGTCGAGCTTGGGATAACCCGCTACTCGAACACACAAACAATGATCCTATGCCAAAGGGCTTAGTAATAATACTTTAATCGAAAGAGCATCCAACTGTTGTCTGAGAAAACTACTTAACAGAAAGAAGACGCATATATGATCAAGATCAGGGTAAGAAAAATAATTCATCTACTGAGACATTCATCACATAGCTGAGGTAAACTACTTAGCATAGAGAAAGAAACACAATTGTAATCAATGTCACGGTAAGAAAAATAATTCATCTACCAAGACATTCATCACATAGAAGCACAATGATTTACTTTCATCATTTAAAGCAAGGAACATCAAAACATTGCACCAGATAACTTGACAACAAAATCAATTGCTCTTACTCATTTACTGCAACATTCATGGAACAGGAAAGGAATTAATTCTTCTCCACCTCTAATCACATACATCTAATGAAAATAGCTCATCTCTGGTCCAGAAGGACTTCTTAATTCATAGTAGTCTCAAAATAATTATCAACAACCAAAAGAAAAGAGTTATTACAACAACCATTGACCCTTTGACCATCAGTCGATGTTCCTATTTATAATATAAAGTCTTAACAGTAATAAACGATAAAATACAATTTGATCTAATCAATAATTGCCACATGGCATCATCATCTAACTGTCTTTCAACAGTCCACCCGAGTTGTTTCTTGGAAAGGGTAGACTCTTTCGTAATCAGACCATCTGATAAAGATTTCTTCATAGGTGTTGGCCCATGGAAACCTGTGTTGTTCCATTAGAGCCGCATAGATTCCCCTGATGTCTGTTGTGTGTGCCTGATATTTTGCAAGGTTGAAGTTCAACTTCTGAAGTATGGCTCTGGCTTTGATTGGATGTCCTACAAACTGTTGTACTTTCCCGAGCTTTTCATCAGTGACCTTTGCACATTCTTTGGCCCATGATGCATCATGTTTGGCACACAACTTGATTATTTCGTTTAGGTCGATAAACATATCGGGGGTACCATACTCAGGGAGTCCGATGTATTTCATTATTTTATTGATTTTATCGCAGTGCTTTTGACATCTGGCCCATTTTTCTTGGATTTATTCATGTGGGATTCGAGACATTTTGGCCTAGTATTCGGCCAATCTCTTCATGCAGTTGAGACTACTTTTACTTACTAGCCAAATGTCATGGTCTTCCTTTTCTCGGCCTTTCTGTACTGCCTCAATGAACTCGAGCATTTCCACTGCCTGTTGCACCTTCTCATACCATCACTCCATTTCCTTACATGTTGCGAGTGCCATGAGAGTGTCTTCCTGTAATTCGTCTATATTCGAGATTAACAGTTGTATTTCCTTCTTGAACTCATCGTAAACTTTACCGAACTCATCTTTTAAATACACAGTTGTTTGTGTAGCACCCTTATAGTAATCGACAAGATGGCACAAGTGTTCGATCTCCTTTTGGATGGTGGCAAGCTCATTTTCATCTCTCCTAGCTCTGTCCTGGGAAGCCTCTGAGAGGGTTTTTCCCACACCAATCAGCTCAGACGTACAAGTGTCTGCTATATCAATTAACTTCTCCTCAGTGACAACTATGATGGAATGATCCAGGTTGATTCTTTTCTTCTTTACAATCTTTTGAACGATAACCTTTCTCTTTTGATCATAGGAGATCGCATAGATGTTTTCAACCTCATCTACCGGGTCTGGTATCTGTTGATCACCCCATGTGATATTGTTTCCCAAGCTTCCCACATTGTAAATTTGTTTGAGAGTGGGCTCTCAAAATTCTTCATTCTGCCTTGTAGATCCAACTTCTACTTGTTGCTCACTGGGGATCTGAGTATTGGGCAGGATAGAGGTGTCCTGTATGGACTTGTCACTTACTTGCTCATCGATCGTGGAACTATTGATTTCCTTTTGTGGAGGCTCGTCACTTGGGCCTACATCTATTTCTGATTCATCAGACTTTCTTCTGTTGAGATTACCTTAAGATTCAACTTCCTTTTGTGGGATTCCCTAGTCCTGAACCCTAGGCCCAACAGAAGAGACCTTTTCAGGACTTGGGGAAAAGGTCTTTTTGGGACCTTCCTCTTCTTGGATGCACACCAGGGTTCCATGATAAGGCTTTGTTCTCTCATCTTCACTGTATATATGTATTAGCATGCTCAAGGGGTTGGGCGCTTGTGCTTCTATCGACACCCGACTCATCTCTGGTTGAGTTTTTCCTTCTCCCAAGAGATCAATTGGCGATATTGTAGACTCGGGATTACCCAACCCATTGGTGCCATCGATGGTTGTGAGACCAGGATTGCTAGGTTCTGTCGGAACTCTTTGGACAGTAACTAAAATTCCGGGACTTATGGCAGGATGCGGGTTATCCTGCATGTGTTTCATTAGTAGCTGAGACTGCTAGTATAAAAGTGTGCCACTTTCTTGAGTTGTTTGATCTTCAAGGAAAAATCTAATTTGTACCTAGGATCCCTGATGAGCCTCTGTGACCTCAATGTCTTCTTGGGGGTTATTTGTTTCTTCCTCCAATTCATATGCTATTGCTACTTCAATATGTCGACCAACTCCTTGAATTGCTTGCCCCAAAAGCATGGCCTTCTCTTCATAGCTCAAAGCTCTAAACCTGGTTCCTCTAGGATCAACCTTCCTGGCTGTCACCATATCCAAGTCTTGAGTGTTCTAGGTGAAAATTTCATCCTCAAACCAATCGTGGGCATAAGGCCAACATGATGATACCTGTGACGTGTTTTGTAGGACCAATCCCTTGGGATCGTGTTTGTGAAATCGGCCAGTTTGGAACCGAAACTCCAATTGACCTAGCCCAAGTTGTTTAGCATGCGTGGTGTCTTTGACCATGCAGAAGATGATATGGAATCCATATGCTATGAAATCCTGCTTCTTGTCTTTCACTAAAGTTGCATTGTATCCTTGTATGATGTTTTGATAGGAGATTTCTCCTAACACTAGCCAGTCAGGAACACAAAGGGGTAATAAATGTGGCACCCCTGTGGCGCCGAAAATCCTGATGTAGGTTTCTCATTCATCTAAATACCAGTGAACAATTTTGACTATGACCTTCTTTGCTTCGTCTGATAATCTAGGGCATTCTCTCTTAAAGAGTAAGAAGTAAATGGGTGCAATAAAATGATGACAGATAACAACATAGGATTTCTTGTACTTTTTTTCCCACAAGATGTTGTAGTATACATGGACTGCAAGCTCCGAAGGGTACCAATTCAAGTTCATCCCAACAAAAGCGTTCATGGCGCATATGGCATCCAGTAGATACGAAGACATGTAGAAGGCAAGGGTATCTCCTTCCTTTGATTCCTGAGCTTGTTTTATGCATGTGCTCAACTGCTTGGAGATGATATCACTCCAATTGAAATCGGTACCCGAAACAACGACTGTAAAAGCTAGAGGCATCCAATCTTCCAAAAACTGAGAGCAGTCTTTCTCCCCATGTAATTTTTGGAGAAGGGCCATGAGATAAGTGTATGGTTCCCTGAGATTGACCGTCGGGTACCATCCAGAAGTTTGGTTCATGAATTTCTTATCTTCCCTCCACAAGGATGCCAAGATTTTGCTAGTGTCGTGAGAAGCATAGAAACTCACAAGAAATCAGTGTTCAACTTTTCTCTAGACTCATTAAGTTTGTATTATTTTTGAACTTCTGATGGCAGGAAAACCCCGACGCATTCATCATTTTCATCATTAATCAAACATTTTTGTGCATCAGTGTGATCAATGAGCCACTTTAAAATCTCAATTCAAGGGAAAAATGGAGACCAGCTTGCCACCATGTGAAGATAAGCCCTACGAATGTTTGGGAGGACCTCTTCATCGAGCTTCCTTGTATCAAGGTTGTTGTGCGGAGTATATTCGAGGGGCTCTTATTTCTTGATCTTCTTGAAGACTTCTTCCCAGCAAGGAAAATTTGTATTTGCTCCAATGCTTGCCTTTGTATCCCCGAAAGCTGGGGGCTAGACAAAGGGCTCCTTGGTGATCACCTTGATGATGGACACTGGCTTAGGAGAAAACTCTAATGGTCTTGCAACCATTGGGAAGGATCCTTCTCCTATTTTTGATTCTTGCAGCTTTGGTGCCCATGGTGATTTCCTAGTGGATGGATTCTTTGGAGGCATTGTCCCTACAATCAAAACTGCCTTTTAAACACATATATAGAGCAACATCGAGTGAGAACATATACAAATGAAACGTAAAGCCATAAGAGAACCCATACCTGTAATGATTGCTAAGAAAACTATTTAATACTCACTGGACTTCAGATGCTTCCTCTAGACCGGTGGCTTCGTTCTCCTGTTTGTTCTGAATTCCTTGCTGTGTAGAGTGGGATCACACAAAAAGGAATCAAAAGAATATAACTAGGAGATAATACCAGTCATATCAATTAGTTAATACGGGTGATAAATGCAGATTTCAAAATATAACGCTATCGGAATTCTGCCACTGAGACTTAATTGGTTGACGACGGAGGCACGGATGGAGATGCACTGTATCAGTGAGTTTAACAGTTCCCTTTTGATTCACGCAGGAGCTATTAACTAATGTGCGATCTACAAATTAACTAAAGATTTGAATGCAGAGTACTTGACACAGCTAGGGGTTAAACATCACATCACGTCTTACCTTCATAAAGATTGGGGATCGACTACTATTTTATATCGTTTATCAACGTTTCTATTTTCTTGATAAAACTCTCGATACTGGTGATGTTGGGATTGGTGATGTTTCAGGCGTCGGCGGTCGATGATGGAACTCCTCTTTTGTGCAACGCTTATGATTACACTTCTCTACCGAAGCCGAAAGGACCAGCGTTCGAAAAAATCTTTTTGGAGACTAAATGCATAAAATAGATACTCTTATCGGTCGATGTCGAAGAATGTCGGCACTCGGCTGCTTTGACTTCCCATACAATTTTCGCTACCTTAAACTTTCACTGATGTTGAAATTCTCGCATAATCCGGGAGAAATCTGGGTCGTTGGTTCCTTGATCGGTCGTGGTGTTTCTCAAGATGGTTCTTAATATGCTCAAGAGAAACTCGGATATGAAACATATCAGATAAGAAGGTTATCAGGCTTAGACCACAGTGAAAACAATCGAAGGTAGAAGACAAGGTGGTACCCAAAAGGAAGTGGTCACAGAACTTTTAGGGTGTGTTGAGCACTCAACAGGGTGTTAGTCTCTAACCTTGTTTTTGATTGAGGATTGTATATCAAGAAATAATTTTTGGTTTTAAACAACTCTCGGGAATCAAGAATTCAACCATCAATCTTCTCAGAATTGTCTACAAAGTCATATCAACGGTATGACACCCAAAAAGAGTGGCCAGATAATCAGACTAGAACCAGAAGGCACGGAGTTGCTTGAATCATTCCCTCATATGGCGCAAAAATAAAAGGATGTTGTATGGTTCGATTTCTTCTCAATGTTCCAGGGGCATGATGAACAGATTTCGATGGTTTTTGCACATAAATTTGATGGTTTTGAATATGTGGTTGGAAAACTTTTGATGCATGTGACAGAACATTCTATTTCTAAATCTTGTAGATTTCTAGTGTATGGAGAAAGATGGTGGAAGAAGGAGAATGTGGTCATGGAATTTGTAAACTAGTTTCTAATTCCAGAGAAGAAAAACCCTAATTGGAGCAAGGGTATACCACATAGCTGGGTAAGTAAAGAATGACACACTGCCTTACTAATTATATACAGGTACATTACACGTGAAGGCAAGTTTTCCTTGGTTTATATTTATAATATCAAACTGTTGATTCATATAAATGGTGTTACCCTATTTTATGTTAACTTGAGGAAGAGATAAGAAAAGGGAAAACATGTTTCTCAATACTCCGGAGGACCTATGGCAAGAGCAACCACAAAATCAAATTTAATATCTGTTGGGTATGTGTTATATTTTTTGCATGTGTGTGTGTGGACACATCAGATATGACAACTACGTCTAACAATCCCTCTAGTAGTGCCCTTTGTGTCGTGTGTTCCGGATGCTTTCCAAGGGGGGTCCCAGGGGGGGCAAGTATTCCCCACCTGGTTACGTGCAGCGTTCGGTAATGGGTGGTAGCCCGAGCCAGCACCCCAATTTTTTGTTTGTGTGGTTTTTGCTATTTTTAGTGGTTTTCTAAATTAATCCCGGATTAAGGGATTAGGGTTTTGGTATCTACGAAATACCTAAAAACATTGTATATATATTGTATGGTGAATGGTGAAATTCGATAGAATGAATATAAGAAAGGTTTTCCTGGTATCAAATCTCTGTGTACTTTGTGTATGATGCATTGATTAAATTTTGTTTTTCATAAGAATCTATATGCATTGCTTTACTTCATAGGTTTAAAAATTACATGTGGTATCAAAGCTCATTTTTGGATTCAGAGGGATGCCTTTGTTGTTGAGGGTTTGGCTCGGTCTTGATAGATCAAGTTTATCTTGAGTCTGTGATAAACCTAGGTTTAGTGGGAAATTTTTTAGTGGAGATTTGAGTATAGAAAGAGGAATGGCGAGCTCATATAGAATCGAGATAGAGAATTTCAACGGTAAAAACTTTAAGCTATGGAAGCTCAAGATGGAGGACCTTCTTGTAGACAAAGAACACTGGATCATTGTGGATCCTGGTACATAGCCTACTGGTACTCCATCTACTAGCACACAGGCTACTGGTACACAACCTACTAGTACATGTTGGCACAGGGGTATACCCAGGGTTCAACTCTACAACAGCGCATCAACAAAACCCTAACTACTGACCCTTTTGGTAACACCTACGAAGCAGATGAAGTCTCACCCAAGGTAGAGGCAGGGGTGGTTGCAGGACTCATATGTCTGCAACCATAGCTGGGACATAGACCTGAGATTATAACACTTAATAGAGCACTTAGCAGTTAATCTTCATCAATATTCAGTGTTATTATACTTTGTAGACAGCATAGAGCATCACAACATTTACTTAGACCTAAGATCTTTTAGCACTTGGTAATAGTAAAACAGATCAGATCATGTAGATCAACACTAAGCATATTCATACATATAAGAGCTAACATTCATTCATAGCTCATAAGCACAAAGAATAAATATATCTATCTAAACACATCAAAGCACTTAGCAAAGGAAGAGACAAGCACATCAAGTCGAGGCATAGAGAACAACACACAGATTTACCATGGCTCACCCCCACCTTGGGGCTACATCCACAAAGTCTTCTTCTTTATTAATGTCTTCAATCGGTTACAACACAAAGCCTCCAAACCTTACTGTGCATAGGACAAAATATCTGCGTAGCTTGCTAGATCATTCTTCCTTGCCTTACAGCACAAAGCCTTCTACAGTCTCTCACAGGGACTTGCACTCAGCTCTACAAGTCTTACACAAAATGCACAAATCCTTACAATACTTGATCACACAGATCCAACTCTTATCACTTTAGCCAACTTGCACTAAGAAATCACCAAGTGTACTAAGAAACAACTTCTACTACTTCTTACATTCCCTATCTATTTATACATTACAAAAGTCGGCCTAAGCATGGGTGAACCCACGGGCCAACATCCCTTCCCTATTACATTAACCCAAAACCCTAAAAGGACCCAAAAATGGGTCTAGCTTCCATGATTTCCGCTTTGCGTTGTGCTCCATCTTTGACAAGCTGTCGAAGTCCCAAAAATGGTCAAATATGACCAAGTGTTCCTCAAAACTTGGTCAAGGGCCAACATGCCCCCAACACTCACCTGTGACTCGTCCCGGGTCACTCAGGTCTGGGTAAATTTTCCTCAAAGGTCTCAATCTTGGCTCGAGCTGCTTAAACTTGTCTTTGTGCTACTGCTTCTTTCTCAGTAAACTTCTGAAAAACCACTTTGCTGATAGGTCCTTCCAGTTGCTGCTCAAGTGTAGCCACTACTTGTTCAAGTAGTGTTCCTTGGCCTTCAATTTCTTCAAACAATAGGTAGGCCGCCTCCTGGCTCGGATAGATTTTCTGGGTGACTTCCATCACTCTGTTCTATGTGGTAAGAATGAGTTGCGGGGTAGTGCGTTGTTCCTAGGATCTCTTCATCCTCTCGATGGGCGATAAGAGCTTGAGTTGCGCATGTACTGTATCGTCTTGCTTCTTTTCTCTCTGGAGTTGGGACTCCAGTTTCTTCAACTCTGGGTCTTCAGATAGTTGTTCATATATCTTCATTCTTCTGATACTTAGTTGTTTACATTATGCAACAAGTGTTTTAATCCTCTCGACTGTATTCTAAGAATTCAATTCTTGCTAGTCGTACACTTCTTACGGAGTCTATGGTATGGTCTAAAGCTCTAATTCCACAACCCTTTGTTGAAGTTGTTGAATAACTTCAGCCATCTTCGTCACTTGGCACTCTATGGGCTCTTTGGCCTTCAGCTCTAAGTTGGTCACAGAGCAAAATGCTCTGTTGACTGCTTCTTCAATTCCTATCTACTTTGCGAGCAGCTTCTCTTTCTCTTTTTGGATCTTCGCTCTGTCTTCTTCAAATTTTGTTTGGAGAGAATTCTTCTCTTGTTGCATGGTTCGACATTGTTCAGTAAGTTCCTCTTGTGATTTCTTTACGGCCTAGGTGGCCTATGCTTTTTCTTCCTGAGCATGTCGAAGGCGTACTTCAACTGTATCAACAATCTTGCGGAGTTGAACTGATTCATCTCCTGCTTTTGTTGTTCCTTTTGGCAGAGGTCCAGTAGAGGTTGCTCGACTAGAATGGAGTGCTTGATGTACTCCCTGGAGTGCGATCTCAATCTAGATACACATTTGTTCCTGCTTCACCTCCTGCTTCTCTATGATTTCCTTTGAAGCATCATTGACCACTGCAACAATGAAATCAAAATCATCCAACGTGAGGGCAGTTCTCATATTGGTTACAGGGGTTCTTGGTTTCTTTCTGGAGGAAGATTTCAGAGGTGAGACCTTCCTTTCCTTCGATGAGTTTTCTCAATCCCGAGGTGGTGGTACATCAAATCTCTTGGTTTTTGTACCTTCTTCATCATCAGCTACTTCATCTGGTTTAATGGAAGTCATCCTTATAGATAGGCTATCAACATCCTGGACTTCTTCAGTCTTCCTAGTCTTCTTTGTCTTACTAGGCCCAAGTGTAGCTTGCATAGTTCTGGGGCTGTTGATGTCGAACATTTCTGCAGGGTCTGCTAGAACAAGGAGGTCCACTGACCATTCTTTGGTGATTTCCTGGTGCTCATTAGTGCGTGGGGTTAGGTATATAAAGTGGTGGTCCCCACTGAACTTTATCATAGGTCGGAATCTCTATAAATTGTTCGAGGTTATGCGTGGTTCACTCCTTATGGATGCTTTCAATTGGTTATAGTACGTGTGGAAAACGACATTTGATTGCCATTGCTTTCTCATGTCATTTGAGTACCATAATGTATTGAAATTCATGGCTAGTGGCTCAAAGGGGTCCAGGTCTGGGAAGGTTATGCCTTCCGGTAGCTCCCATGCAACAAAAGTGATCAGTATCAGGAGCCAACTAAAATGGAATTCATGCCCCTGATCTTGGGATTCTCTGTAGTCAATCTCTAGTTGATTCACTAGGTACTTCACCCATTTCATCTGTAGTCCCTCGGTGCACTTTCCTGCGAGGTCAACTACAAATCCAGATACTTGTGTTGGTCGATTCTTGTGTACCAACTTCCCTGCAATCAGTTGGAATGCAAGGTGCACTACGCCACTTTCAATGGAAGCTACCTTGTAGCCACTCACACCTTTCTCAACATCGCCATAGGATTCTTTGATATTCTGCACAATATTGCATTCTGTGGTCATTCCAGGATAATACTAATGGGGATCAGGGCCCTGCATGCTAAGCCCGATGATCCTATTGATCAGTGTCGGATCAACATTTATGTGACGATCTAACCACAAAAATTGTTACACATTATTTTCATCATCCCTATGATCATCCGTTAGTATTTTGTCCTCTATTGCTTGGCAATCTTTGGGTTATCCTCCAC
>JZKD02S1695119.1:102957-117970 GCA_000966675.3 Picea glauca | reverse complement strand
CTCTATCCCCCATGGAGCCTAATGTTAGCGCCAATTCTTGCAAGGGGGTGTTTCTCTTTGATTTCATGCCCTTGGTGTAAATGCATAGAAATGGGGTTTAAAAACCCATCAAATGCATTTTATTCAAAGGCCACAGTCATGAGCGCCAAGCGCAACACACAGAAGAAGTCCATTTCAGGCTTAAAATCAAGCGAACGAACATTTTGTTTTCAATGGTGAGGATCCATAGATGAGGCAAATCGATGGTCATCGGGTAAGCTTGAGTCGTGAAGTTGCACGAGGTTTATCACATGGGCTCATCTCTTATGGCCAAAGTCACGAAATGATCATGGTCGTCTGATCTAGTCGGGACACATGGCACCTGATTAGGCTCGGTCGTGATTTCAACTACCGGGACTTCAAAAGACACAGGGTCTCTCATCCATTGCATTGGAAAACTCTGAAACATGAAATGATTAGCCGTTTCAGCATTTTGGCTACCGAGACTTCAAAAGACACGGGGTCTCTCATCCATTGCATTGGGAAACTTTGAAACACAAAATGATTAGCCGTTTTGTCATTTCAGCTACTAGGACTTCAAAAGACATGGGGTCTCTCATCCATTGCATTGGGAAACTACGAAACATGAAATGATTAGCCATTTTGACATTTCATCTACTGGGACTTTAAAAGACAGGGGGTCGCTCTTCCACTGCATTGGGAAAATCTAAAATGCGAAATGATTAGCCGATTCGGCATTTCAGCTCCCGGGACTTCAAAAGACATGGGGTCTCTCTTCCACTGCATCGGGAAACTCCGAAACGTGAAATGATTAGCTGTTTCAACATTTCAGATACTAGGACTTCAAAATATAGGGGGTCACTCTTCAACTGCATCGAAAAACTTTGAAACATGAAATGATTAGCCGTTTCAACATTTCAGCTACCGGGACTTCAAAAGACATGGGGTATCTCATCCATTGCATTGGGAAACTCTGAAACGCGAAATGATTAGCCGTTTCGGCATTTTGGCTATCGAGACTTTAAAAGACAAGGGGTCTCTCATCCACTGCATCCAGAATCACCGAAATGAGAAATGCGAAAAATGCCTTTGAAGACAGGCGTAGGGTCACGACCCATGGTCACTTGGGGTGACAGAAAGAGCTGCGCAAAGGGCCAAAGCATCGGGTTTAGCTGCAGGAGGCGTCGCTGCGTTCTCTAGGTGCCAATTCAACTTGGCCTTGAACATGATCCCTTCTAGAGGTAAATAAAGGTAGGAGGAGGTGGTTGAAACCTCACCTCACTCCTTAAATGTAAGACATGGAGGTTCTGGCAGGCAGTTTGCCCAAGATCGTCCTATGTGCAGGTTTTCCTAAAGAAACCATGCCAATCTGATGTCCTCATCTAAAAAGAGGAGCCTACACACGCTAATTTGGACTTTAATGTCTCAGCTACCTTCTTACTGCCAAGGTGGCGAATTTCTCTGAGTATATATACTCAGTTTTTGTATTTGTGTCAGGATGGATGGTAGGGCAGAGCTCCTGCCTGTAATGTTTTAATGAAGCACTGGTTTTCCTGGCTATGTATCTGCATATGAAATTTTCTTGTTCAATGTAAGGCAACTCTTTTTTTCATCTGGTTTCGATCTCATACTAAAAGATTTCACGATTGATTGATTCACATGAATCGTCGTGACTGTGTTATGATAAAGGATTTATTATAACCTTGTTATGTTCTTTTAGTGTTTCTGCTTTTGAATATAAGAGGTTCTTGTATTCAAAGTTTTCTTCTACAGGTTGTTAGAAGCTCGATGCCTACAGTAGGCCTTCTCATTTCCTCACAGATCTCTTCCTCCTACTCACCCTTATTACAACTTACTGTCTGAAGTTGAACCAAGACCTCATCTGCTTGTGCATGCCTGGCCTAGTTTTTGAGCTAGGACAATATTGTTCTGAGTTTACTTCCATTCATCACCCTTTATCAACAAATAGTGACATAAAATGATGGGCATCAGGCTTAATCCTGCTGCAATCCAAGAGTGACTTCTGATTCTAACATAATGAACATAGTGTCCCAATTGAAAGACAAGGGATTATCGATAAGTGTCCCATTTTATATGACAAAGACCCTCTTACTCATATAATAAAATATGTTTTAATTTATTCTATTGTGTTGTCCAATGTCATTGTGAAATGTTACATCACTGATTAAATGTATGGATGACAAAATATTATAATGAAGAGATGAAAAATATGATGATATAACAAATTAATCCAAACATCATATCCAAATTCACTAATCAAAATATAATATATATGTAAATTTTTTTGATAAATAATGGAGTTAAAAAAAAACAATAATTGCACTATCACAGGTCGATGTTTCTCGGTGTATTTTAATTATTAATCTCATCGACACGTTTAATATTAAAACACATCGGTGCATTTCATATGAAATTCACATTGGTGGTTTTATGTAATAAATTAACATCGGTTTCAATATTAATTTAATACCGCAAAATTATATTAAAAAATTGGACTTCGATGTGTTAAACTTATACGAAGAAACGATGATTATATGTTATTAATACACACCAATGCTATTGTGTTACTGATAAGAATGAAGGCTTGTTTGTTACTACAAAGCATCGGTGCTTTCAATTTTTAATGCCCCGGGGGTTTTTCCTGTAACACACCGGTGCATATTATTTTATATAACATCAATGCTTTCTTATTAATAACACACAAGTGCATTATATGTAGAAATCCCTAGTGATTAATTATTTTTAACTCCCCCTATGCATTTTAATTTCAAATCCCCGGTGATTATAAGAAAAATTCCTCGATGCTTAAATATTTTACTGCCTTGGTGCTTGCATATTTTACTGCCTCAGTGCTTGACGTTAAGTGTACGCACTAGTGTTGTAGGTGTATGTACACATCGATGCTTTTGCATTTTACAAACTCACAGATTTGTAAACATACGCCAACACCTTCGACCACCCAATTTTTTTTAGTTATAATCAACTTTTGTTATAGTATCTACACAACCATCCACTATAAAAAAAGATGTTCTAGCAGAGATTTTTTTGACAATTTTTGCCAATTTTGTAACACTTGAAACCTCCGCTATAACCTTCGCTAAAAGGTATTTTCCTTGTAGTGAATATATCAATGGTTTTCCCCAAATGTTTTTGTTGATAATTCAAGAGGTCTGGATTTGATTTTACAATGATGAATCAAATTAGGTTTGAAATGTATTGATAATTTTTAACACTAGAGAAATGAGAATATTGGTAGTGTTTGTTGCTTGTGTGTCAGAATCAGGTGATAAGAGTTGGAGTTGGAGATTCCGATATACATCAGCTAGGACATACATGAACAAACTTCAGGTTAAAATATATGTTGATCTTCCCTTATTTTGTGTCAAAAAGAAATTGTTTCTTCTATATCTAGAAACCTATAGGATTCTAAACCCCCTTTCTGTCTAATATAACTAGACTAATCATAGGGAGATCTTGTTGATCATTCAGTGAGATCCCTGTGAGATTTTGTCACATAACACAACTGGAAACCATATTGGGGAAGAATTATTCTTTAGTTTTGAGTCTCTTTTCCAATCCTTTCCTCTGCATGATTGATACTTTCTTTTTATTTTCTTCCACTGATCATTCCAGAGCATATATCTAGCATATATGAGAGATTTGATACAAATCTGGAAGATATGGAATAGATCATTTTCTTCTAAAAATCAATTTTTTTTCTAGGTCATCACGTGTTCCATCATAGAAGTCTCACGAGGCCCCTTGTAGGTTGACTAGCCTATGTCCCACGAGGATTTGCAAAAGCTGTAGATTTATAGAGAAAAACTCAAGCCCTTTGAGATCAAGTTTTTCCTCTGATAAAAAGGGTGTTGTAGTGGTTTGTTCTCATCTTGTATTGTATTTGTTTGAGTGTTTGTGGTCACATATTTTTCAATCACATGGTTTGTTGAGTACATTTATGGGGCTTGTGTCTATCTCTTGGTTAGGTTTTGTTTCTGTTTGAGAGTTTTTAGTGAAATTTGTGAAAGAATCCAATAGATATGAAGAGATCTACTTGTGTTTGTAATTAGTCACATTAATTTTCCTTGTGTACTTATTTCCCATAGCTATATATTCCCCTCTAGGTTAGTTTTGAGTGTGATATTTGTAGTGACATTTGAGTGAGTTGATCCAAACTCATTTCCAATTTCCTATAGCCCACTTTCTTGTTGTTTCTTGTTCGTTTTCCTTTTGTATTTACATTCTTTCTTAAATCAGAAATATGTTTTGCAATACAATTGAAAAAATAACCAAAAAGACAAATAGATTGTTGCATGGTTTATTTCCTTTGAAGCATTAGTAAACCGAATGAATTAGAATCATTTTTTGGTTCAAATCTAAGGTGTTTGTTGGTTTTTTGGTGTGTGTGAGGTCATTTTTAATCTTGCAAAGAAAAAGGAAAAATCTCTTCCCCTCCGATAGCTAGATTTCATTGAAGTGAAAAAGTTTCACTATCATTCTTGCAATTCTTGGTTCGGTCAAGAATCCAAACATCACAAAAGTTTCATTTGTTAACCTTGGAATTAAGCAACATCTTAAAAAAATAAAATGCATGATTTAAAATTCATTAGACACTTTTATTTTATTGTGAACCTATAGTAGCTAGTGTTAGGTCCTTGGAATAGGATTGGAGAGTAAACTCTCCAAGACCACAGAACAAAACTTAAGATTCATTAAAGAGAATTAAAATCTATTCTTGGAACTAGTGTGTTGGGATCCTCCTATAACACAAGAGTTAAGCACTAGGTCGCATCGGGGAAAGTAGGGAGATTACCCTTGTTTGCTTGTTTTGGTGTTTGTGGTACCAATTCAAATGCTAAATATACAGGGGTTTTCTTGGTTAAATGCCTTCAGAGCTTCGAGCTTTGTTACGCTACCCTTATCTGTGGTTGGACCTACAATTTCTCACTCGGCCATTGATTGTTAGGTTGTATCCTTAATGACCTTTCCTAGTGAGACACAAAGGTAATTGAAGGTGGGATGTGTTTCTAGTACCTAGGATAGGCATTCCTTCATGGTATCAGTTCCTCCAGAGGGTGACCTCCTTAATAAAGGGTACTTGCACCGATGAGGTATTTTTTTCATAGATCATCGTAACTTTTCTTTATACCTTCACTAGCCAATATTGTGGGGACTTCATCTCCCCCATAGAGATGGTTTTTGAAAGGTACCTAATCCCATTGGTTTACATTCTATTAGACAAGTTTTTATTAGGGGTGTGGTATTGGATTTTAACATTGTATATTCATTGTGGTTGAACTATTGCTTTGGTCCCATCAACTACGAGGACTTGAACCCATTACGAAGGAACAACCACCTATCAAGCAATGTGAGATAGTTGATGAATAAGTTGAAGGGATTGAACTTTGGTTGAACGATACTAGTTTAGTCGAGGTAGATGTGGTAGAGGAATTTCCCCCACAAAATTTTAATCCTCCTTCGATTGAGCCAGACACACCTCTACTTGTCCAAGTGAGATAGATTTTTAGTGCACCTTTCTCTTTGTTTAGTCATTCTCCAACCATGTCAGGAACAAGTGTTTCTTCTAGTGTATTTGAGCCTATGATCCCATCATCAAGTGGGATCATGGGAAATCACCTTGGGGGAATCCTAGTGATGTCCACATCACCATCCCTTAGCCCCATTATACCCACACCATCCATACCATTTTATATTAGTCCCTTGATCKRGGGGATGCCAATTGTGTCATCCTTTCCATCCGTTAATATACCTAAAATCAATATGTCCATCCCAAACAATTCGATTCCCACTTTTGTATCTTTTTCTAGTTGGGGGGGGGGGGAGCTTTGGGTTTAGCATGGGAGGTTGAAGTCCTTCTACCTCTGCCAATCCTATGAGCGGCCCAAAATTATCAAGTGTGGGTGTACCTTTTGGGTGGAATTTTTCTAGTGGTTTTGGAGTTGAACCTAGTCAAGTTGGGGACAATAGTACCTTTGTAGGTTTTCCCTTTCCATGGGTTAGCACACCTTTCCCTCAGGGAACATCCCTTGGGGGAAACTTTTCACCATGGTGAGGTTCTCCATTTATTAACACGTCTATTCCTGGGGGTTTCTTCCCTGGGACTAAGTTTGGGAATATTGTTTTCTATAGGGTCCACATTCCTCCTGGGAAATGCCCCCTTGGGGGCATGTTTGGTTTTGGGATTATTCATGCTCCTGGAAGTGTCATTATTTCTATGGGAAATCACTCTCCAACAAATCCTCAACCTTCCAACTGTAGAAATATAGGGGGACCGCAAGGTCCATCTAGGATAGCAGAGACTTCACCTCCCTCTCATTATTCATTCACTTCATTTCATTTCCTCACAATGTTATACTTACCCCACTTATCACATTTGATAAATGAACCTATTACCCACAACCCTTCATTGCCTATAATGCCTACAAAAATACCTTCATATATCCCAAAGTTCGATGGTAATCTGGGAGAGGACCCCTCGAAACACATCATGACGTAGTATTTATGGTGTTCATCCAACTTGTTGATGGATGATAGTGTGAGGTTACATGTTTTCCATCGATCCCTGACTAGAGCTGCTACAAAATGGTACATTGAACTAAAAGGAATTTCCTTTAAAATATTCAAGGACCTGGAAATGGAATTATTAATGAATTACCAATTTCCTATACAGTATGACATAGGGACAAATCTCTTTATTTCCTTGCATCAATATAATTCCACTCACATTTCTGATCATATACATGAGTGGCGAAGATGACGCAGGATGATTAAGAATCATAGTACAAATAATATCCTTATGGAGTGGTTCACAAATTCCATCCTACCACCCATTTCCTTAGATGTAGCTATAGAAAGGGAAACAATCGAGGAGTATGCCATTTTGCATGCCCAACTTTCATATCCGATTTATTCACAAATGAGTACACTTTATCAAATTATCCCAAATGCTCATAGGTCATCAACATATCCAAGGAATCCAACCCCAAGACCCCATGTCGATGGTGTGGTTAGTTCTATTTTTCATGCCTCTGTAAAGGAGCTAGTCGATTAAATGGGTCACATGTCGATTTCATCACACCCATCGGTTTCTAGCACTAGTGCTCAAAATGTTGTGGTCCATCCTGAAACCTCCGAGGTGAATTTGGTGCAGTCCACACAATTGAAGAATCCATAGCAACTTGGAGGAAAGAAGAAGAGGAACAAGAAAAATAATTCTAATAACGAGAAAGGGACTGCCTCCACCCAAAACACCCAGGAGGGAGGAACTAAAGAGAAGCGAAAAAGGTTTTCCCCCTGCACGATTTGTGGGGAGGACCATCCTACTCATCAAAGTGATAGGAAGGGTGACGTCCATATATTTTTGGCATAACAGTGGGGCTCCTAACAACCTATTTTTTTAACCCATTCTTTCCCCCCTCAACCCCAAATCATGGTTTCCAAAAATATTTCCCCTATGGAAGGGGGCATGGAAGGTACCACTCAACATGATGGGTATTTCTTGAATTCTTATATGGTCATGTGAAACCACATGGTCAACCTTCAAATGCGAGACAATAACTATGAAATTTCAAGACTTCCCACACTGCGCTAGAAGAAACATCTTAATCCTGGCCTAGTGGCCCTCTTCAAATTGAGAAGTCATATTTTGAAACATCGCTTTACCCCATGAAGGGAATTCTTCTATGTATGAAAAATAATACCAACACATAGGCTTCCCAAAATTACCATATTGTGGAATAAATTTCCTAGGAACCATGTGCAATGTCTGTGCTTGAAGTCCTCCAAATCTTCCTGTTATGGTAAATTTCCCTTTGAGGACTAGTGAAACTCCCCTTGGATCAAGACCCCTCTTGATCCAAGATAGAAGAAAAAAAATGGTGAACTACTTTCCTCTTAGACCTATTTCAACAATTATAATGAGAAGGAAGAGATGGGCGACTTACCTTTTCACGACAGTTGTCCTTACTGCTCCAACCTTTGACCTTGATGTCCAAGCTCCTGGGCGCAAGAAATGACCTACAAAGAACAAAGAGAAATTTATTTCTCCCACACTATATTTTTAAGTGAAAATATATCTATATATGATGAATTTACAATAATAGACATGCATACACTTGAATGCATAGACATGAGAGGAATAGGCCAAGTTGTGTATTAATGGAAACACAACAAAATGGAAGCACTCACAATCTCGAGTTTAATGTTTCAACATCTCCTCCAAGATCTTGTTTCAAGCCCCTTAGTTATCACACAATCATAAGTATAAGGGTCTAAATTATCCTTTATTTTTACCCAAGAATGAAATCCATTATATAGGAGTTTGAGGCATAACAACCTTGATATATGTTGTGAAAATGGTTGAGTATTTATCTCCATAACTTGGGATTTGGCTTATCAAATGAATATTGAGTTTTCCTAAGATGGATCCAAGAGATATGACTTGAATCCTTGACCCAAAAAAACTTAATATTCTTGGATCTTATCCTTAGGAAAAGGTGGCACAGTTGTAACCTCTTCATAACTCCCACACACTCAAACAAGGTTAAAATCTTAGGGTTAAAAGTATCATTTCAACCTCAAAATGATGTATTTATCATCAATCATATCTAGGGAAGATGACAAGTACTCCCACATGATGATAAAGTTGTGACATATAAGTGTGAAAAATCAACACTTAGTAGTGTAGGAATTTAGTGTGCAATAGATTCCCCCTAAAGTGTGAGGTCAAAAGAAAAGTTGATGGCCTAAACAATTTACAAAAATATGTATGTGAGGGTGTTGGAATAGAAGAGTTGAGAGGAATATGAAAAAAAACATCAAATTAGTATATATATCAGTAGGATCACCACCATGATGATCATATTGCAATATTCTAAGTACTCAAATAGTCTCCATCGCAACCTGGGTTTCAAAGGAGTTCCCAGGGTTTTCCTACTGATCTTGAATGGTACAATTCTAGCTATGTGAATAGATGTGTTGATGTCAAACATGGTATAAACCACTTGATTACCTGTCATTGATGTATGTGTTAACAAGTGCGAGAGAAAACACCAATGATGAAAATGACTCTACAGGTACCATAGTACATCCCATCGAATGTGAATAAATGAGATGATGTCGAACATTTGTGGAATCATTTGATCAAAGGTCAATGATGTAAACCTAGTATCGAAAGCGAGGAGACCTGCCATTAAGGAATGTAGGTTCCCAGCGATTGATTGGTTTCTAAGTCTAATTCCTAGATAATGTGTTGAATTTGACAGGAATAGACTCGTCGAAGGAGGGCCATGATATTTCCCCCATCATTGACAGGAAACTAACATAGGAAAGTGATGTATGATGATATATTAAATGAGAAAATACCAACATGAGGATAAACATTGGTAATACAGCAGAATGGTTTATTTAGGTTAAAACATCCCTTGAACATTCTGAGTCAAGAGAAAAGACTTGGAAACATTGACTCGATTGAGAGATAGACCAAAACATAGTGTGATGATGAATGGGGCACTCTTCGAGTGAGCCAAAGGAGTGTGATGAATCATGGGATTGGTATTACTCAGAGACAACAAGATTAACCAATTGTAATACAAGATGTAAACAAGTGTCATTTTCAAGGGAGACAAAAAATGGCTACAAAAATGATTTCCAAAACTTGACTCACTTATCTCAAATTCCTCCCCACCATGAACAGTGAGTACCTCTTTGTTTTCTTAACGGGCTTGAGGAGGATAACAAATTATTGGTATAGTTCATCTTTGATGATTTCCTCATCACATCTTTAACGAACCTGGAGAAGGAGGGGTTTGTCCCATATGAGCCCTTTGATGTGTAGTTTTGCAAGACAAAAGAAGGTAAACTCTATGGTATTTTCATGTTTAGAGAATCTGAAAAGATATTAAAAAAGACTCCAAGGATGTTCCTTTCACTAAATTTAGTCCCTCAAGTTCAAAAAAGTGTATAGCAATACAAGGGAGAAATCTTGTAGTCAATATTGACTAGAGTGTTCATTTTTTCCTAGTTAGTCTTACAAGGCCAAAAAAGGGATAAACTACCACTCAAAATATGACCATTGTTTAAGGAGATCGAAAAATGACAAAGTATGCTCATATTTTGCCTCATTTTTTAACGAGATTGAAACAAATAATGAAACTATGCTCTAGGTTGGTTTCATTTTTTAACGATCTTGAAATATAAAATAAACTATGCTCAGAATAATACCATTGATAGGTTTCTTCCCAATGTGATGTCCAAAGGTTGGTATTGGCGGGTTTTTTCCCTACATGATTTCCATAGGTTGGTACTTTTCCCCTAGCATGATTGACAAAATCTAGTGGCTTAACTCCATCATGATGTTTAATTCCATATTGATGTCGATAGGCTGGAGACAGCCCCCCCAAGATTTGTTTCGTCTATCGACTCTTATTCTATACCCAATTAAACTCCTAGCTACTAATAAGAGTAGGTTCACTAGGAAAAGAGAAATAAAGAGGATTCACAGACTTGGATGGAGGAAATGAAGGTTCTAGTACTAGAAATACTAGAAGACTCAACTAGCTTGCTGGACTAAGTGGCATGGGGATACCTAGTGATTTAATTTCAAAAGGGATAGGTGCTACCCAAGGATCAAATGATTCAGGGGAATTTTGCACCATATCCAAAATCATGTTTACCATGGAAACCTGATGTGGGGGATCAAGGGAAATAAAGGGAAAAACTCCCATGAGTGAGGAATCCTTGAGGAGACCTACCCCCACACTCTCATACTCAAAATTGGACTGATTTAGGAAAGGGATATTATTAGTTGAGTGGTTATAAATATATGGTGTGCAATAATCGAGTTGGTCAATGGTCACAATTTTCCCTTACTGGGGAAATTGCAAGAGGTGAAAGACTGAATATATGACAACAATTATCTCATAAAATAGACTATGACCAAGCAACATGTTATAATCCAGGGGTTCATCAACCACTTCTAAATCAAGAAATAGATTTTCCATTCAATTCCACAACTAAGGATTGCAAGAATCTACAAGTTTGGAAGCCACGTCAATAAAATAATTTAAGGGTAGTGGGAGACTAGTTTAGTTCAGGAGAATCAATGGCCCTCCAACAGGATAAAGGTCTGATACAATTTGAGGATCCTTCATCCAAAATAGTAAGATGGATATTCTTCCCATGAATGGTGGTGGGAATTTAGAACACAAGTTGGTGGGAGAGCCTTAATTTGAAATAATCCAGGTTTATCATAATTATATGTGATGTCTCTGGATCCACAGATCCAATGGCTGACAATAGGGTTCTACGTTGTCTTGGAAAATTCTGTAGAACTTTGAGCGTTGACATAGCGCAAGGTGCTTGTGCCAAATCTTCAACAATGTTGTATTTTTTAGTAGCATGGGAACTTTGATTAAAAACAATTTTTTGAATTGTTACCTTAGGTGGACACAACACTGAGTCAGAAACAATATTCTTTATTTGAAGAGAGTCAAAAGTGGAAGTGGAGGGTTTGTCAGTAGTACCTCTATTGGCATTCTTTTCTAGAGTGTTGTCATAGGTCTTGGCCTAGTTATTAGACTAACCATTTTACCACACATAAATATCTAATCACTCGTGGAAGCATCCCCATGGTGGGTATGACTTGTGTTTCCCCCTTGATGTAATACCCCTACGTTAAACCCCAATTGTACAAACAAATGTAAATGTAATTATACATATAAGTTGGTGAGATATGGTACAAGGTCTTGGTTTTGGTTTTGCGTGCCTTGAGTCAGTGTGCAAGAATATCATACCAAAGACGTGAGAACATTTTATAATGTAGCACACACCTTTGTGAGTGTGTGAGGATTGCGCACTAAAGGAAGGGTGTTCACAATCCTGAGTTTGCATACAATGGATTAAGTGTGGTTTTGGGGCCATAGTGACTTTGTGTATATGTATTTTGAGGCCAGAGTGCCTATGTGATTATTAGGCTAGAGAGCCAGCTGTTAAATGGCCAGTGAGCCATCATTGTAATATATAATCACATGAAAATATTAATGAAATCACACCACCGCTACATACTAACCATGTAAAAGAGTATGGGGGCCTAAACTCCACTAGATAGGGAAAATGGGATAAAACTTAAGGATAAGGGGATAAGCTAAGGGGGCTTAAGCCAAAAGGATTATTATATTAATATTCATTAAAGTATAAAGTATAGATAATTATTTTATCCTAAGTTCTAAGGATGGGGACAAGTGGGCCCATGGTAGTTCTCAACATGACAAGTGTCAAGTTGGGAACACACATACATATAGTTTGGACTTAGTTCATTTTTCTATCATTCTATCATCATTCCTTCACTCACTCAGCTGTCATCAGTACCCTCCTATTACTATACCTGTACTTGTACCTATACCCTAGTTAGCTTTGGACCTGAATTGAAGAAGCGAGTTATTAGGCCTATAGGATATTGAAGAGGTGGGTTGTTAGGCCCATGAGCATTCTCTCTAGGTGAGAGAATTGATGGGAATTGATTCCTAAAGGTTTCAAACTATATCTACAAGGATATGAGACTTCTTATCTAGCCTATTGTTGAAGCCCTGAAAAGGAAGTGGGGCAGCCAAGGGACTGTTGACAAAAGAAGGGGCACACATCCTGGGGTGGGGCATGCATGTGGGGAATGAGGGACTGTAGGATGTTAGTTTTATTTGGCACCTGTGACTGATTTTTCCTACTATCTGAGATACCTTATTTGGGTGAGGAATACTTTATTGAAGTGGAGTTTAGTCTGAAATTAGGTGTGACCCACTGCTGAGAGTTATGAGTAATGCAGTCTAACACAGTTGGTGTTGTTTTAAATCAAAGATAAGTGTCAATTGTGTGTTAATTAATATGTTGCGTTAATATTTGTGTAATTTTTTTTATGGGTTTTCCCATCTATGTGGAATGCATATTTCTGTTATTATTTTGTATGAATCTGTGCATTTGTAGAGTATTTTTATTATTTAAAGTGGAATAGCCTAGTAGGTGGATGGGGATGTTACAATGTGGTATCAGAGCCCAATTTTCAACACTGAAATTGTATGGGCTGAGTTAGAAGAATGTTGAAGCGGAAATATGCATATAATTAATTTCTGGAGAAGGTCTGCAAGTTGTTGATTAAATTATTGCAATAAAATTGAGAGAAATCTCATGGGTAATGTGAAGAATCGAGCTAGAAATTAAATTTAAGCAATTTTAAATTCTAATGGGGAAAAATTGGGCCTGTAGATGGTCAAATTTTTGATTTTACAGAGTGGCCATGGTGCCCAAGAAAAATTGGGGGAAATCGGTCAAAAGCCCTAATTTATGTAACAAAAATGATGGAAAAACTAGCCAAGTGCGGAAAAATAATCGTGCGCAAATGTTTGCACTAAAATTTGATGTTGTGCGGTGCAAAGTTGGTGATGCGAACAAAACAATAATTGTGCATGGGTGTGTGCACTAAAATTTGTCATTGCATGGTGCTGAGTTGGTGTTGTGTGGAAAAATAATGGTGCATGGGTGTGTGCAATAAAATTTGGTGTTGCGTGGTGCAGAGTTAGTGATGCATGGAAAAATAATGGTGCACGGAAGTGCACACTAAAATTTGGCGTTGCACGATCTAGTGATGCACAAAAACCTAATGGTGTGTGGGTGTGCACACTAAAACTTTCACACTACGTGGTGCATAATTGGTGGTGCACACATAATAGTGGTGCGTGGGTGAGCACACTAAAATTTTGCATTGCATGGTGCAGAGCTTGTGGCACATGCATAATATTGGTCCACAACGCATGCACATTGAGTATTGGCAGAGCACAAATAAAAAATTTTGGTGCATGTGCAATGTTGGTATGTATTTCATGAGCGCTAAATATTCACTCCGCATGAAAGTAAAATTGGTGGAGCACAGGGAGTATTGGCACGCGGTGTGAGTGCACTAAACCTTGGCGTTTTGTGGTGCAGAGCTTGCAATGTGAATAGAATAGGGGTGTGTGAAAAAAAAAGGTTGTGCGCACTAGATATTGGCATGCAACACAAACTTTTTGTGTTGTAGATATTGCTGCCTGATATAAAAGTTGTGTACAGTAGATATTTGTGCATGACAAAAAAGTTGTGCGTACTAGATATTGACGTGATAGAAAAGTGGTGCACACCGGATATAGGTGCATATCGTCTGTACTATAATTTGACGTTACACATTTATAACTTTCCCATTTTAAATATGGGTGTATATTTTCAAAATGGTTCACATGAAGTCGATTTAACGGTCTACAACAAGAAAAAACTAGTGATTTTCCACGACATTTGGTATTTTTGGAAGCTTATCTTTTTGTAGATAATTTTGAGGCCCTAAATAGTGTTTTTAGCTACTCAAACAAATGCACTCAACATACAATTTTTGTACCTCAAATGAAATAGCTCATATATATATTTCTAACAGTGTATTCCATTCGTCAAACTAAGTTAGGATGAGTGATTTACAACACAGACAATGGAGAGTAAATTTTAAGCCTCAGTTGACTTCTGAAGGCCATAACTTTCAGCTCCGAAATCAGATTGAGGAAAAGGAGGAGTAAATGGAAATCTATTGAATCATAGAACACATTCATGGACCTAAATCAAAATTCAAGGTATGTTATAAATGTTTAATATTGTATAGAAGTCACTTGTAGCATTCAGGGTCAAAAATATTAATTGGACTGAAACTTCAATAGGTTGTATCTAACAAGTTGAAGCTCATATGGGGGTGAAAATTGGCCAACGTGTCCAAAATATGTTTATGAAGGAACCCAATCAGGATCCTACCAAAAATATAATGGATTAGGTGCAAAAATGCATAATTACAATCCATATTTTCTCCTAGTTGAAGTGTGAACATAAGAAATTAATGGGCAATTTTCAAATGACCATAACTTTCTGCTCAAGACTCAGAATTGAGAAAGGGAGTAGTCATTGGAAAGAT